>OX235279.1:11488758-11507293 GCA_944472155.2 Trichobilharzia szidati
ATCATCAGCATACCCTACTTAGCTCGTGTTCTGTGTGATAAAGAAAGCATTAGGCGTGACACCTATAATTCATTAAATAGTCAGTAGAACAACTGGACCTCGTCTCTCTAACTCATATCATTTATAGGTACAACATTTTGTTTCTTTCTTTTCCTTTTCTCTGTCTCTCTTTTTTTCCGTTATGTGCTGCTTTGTTTCTTCCTCTCGCTTACACCAGTAAATATGACAGCACCTACTTTTCTTACACCTTCAAACAGTCTGTTCAACTTTGGCTTTGCTACCGACATGCCAATATGTTGTTGTCATAATGAACTGAAATTTCCTTAATCTATGTAGAATTTTATTTACTGTTAATGTACAAACTGGATGCACAATACTGTAATGAAATCCTGAGAATTCCATTCTGTATCACAAGTACTGTTTTGGAATAAAGCAAATTATTATTATCATTGTTATTAAACTTGAGCCCTGGACATTTCTTTGGCTTATTTATACACATTTGAAATGTGATTCTGATCAGTTCAGCCAGAAAATCCATAAACGATTAACAACAACCTTAGTAGAGTGCCACCCCCACTTTGAGTAGGTCAATAGTTTATAGGTTTTATTTAGAAATAAAAGTGACTAGAAACTCTGGATGGCATCATTTGTGATAAAAGAAACTATTTGTGAAACTATTACTTTTCATCTATTATAATATCGGACATTGAGCAACCTTTTTTATGCAAGAAAAACCAGGCCTTATTCTCTTTGCGCAATGTAATGTGAAACAAAAAAATCATAAAAGAATGGACACGGAACAAAGAGTACTCTTTTTGATAAATTCATCATCAGATTCTACAATTATATATACATTATAGTGAATGAATGAATGAATTAGTCTTATGAACGACATTAATGTTGGTGTTTAAATAACATCAAATGAATAATATGGATAGATTACAGCTGAACAGCATCAACATAAAATAAGCTGAATGTCAGAAGAATTAGGAAAGATAATATTACAAATTCATGAATTTATAGTCTCTACTGAAGACTGGCCAGGGCAGTAGTAGGGGCTGGACTTATTTCTTTTGGACACAGAGCACTGGATGTTTGAGGCGAATTGCAATAGCCTCTGCTGTTTGGAGTATGGGGTGCTTCGACGATTTTGGTAGTTTGTTAGGCACCCGGTAGATGATGATAGAGAGGGATTCTTCCACACTGGCTGGCTTTGTGACCGGTTTGCACCAGATGGTCTAATTTCGAGCTGTTGATAATGGTTTTCACTACACCTTTACTAAGCCATAGTGGGAGATGTTCTCGAGTGACCACGAAAAATCAAGTTCCTAGAGCAACGGCCAATATAACTCGCTCCAGCACAGTTGCAGTTGAATTGATAAATACAATTTGAAGTGGTTAGCTAGTCTAGGTACTTCATCTTTCAGTCAAGGTAGCACCATCGGTCGTGTAGACAATAATACCTGTAGTTCATCAGCATTAAAAGTTCTTTGAAATGATTTTCTTAATTTCTTCGTAATTATCTCGCTTGGTATATCACCCATGAATTGCAGTCGTATATATAAAGGCTTCTTCTTTACAGATGCAGAGTGAGTAGTCCTTTTCGGCTTTCTTTGTCATATGTTTCTTGATAAGTTTGTCAGGATAGCCATTTTCTATTAAAGTATCATATACCATCCTTAATTCATCTTTAATTACTTCTTCAGAGCATATAGCTGTAACTCTGGGGCTAAGGGTCTTCACCAAATTCCTTTTGTATTTGATGGGAACGAAGCTATGAAAGTGTGTATATTGTCCCGTCCAATTACTTTTTCTATGTAAATTTCTTTTTATGCTACCATCTGGTTTTCTTATAAGTAGGACATCGAGGAAGGCAATTCTGTCTTGGGATTCCTCTTCGCATGTGAATTTCATAGCCGAATGTATTTCATTGAATTCAGTAATTATTGTACTCCTATCGGAACCATTATCACAAGGAATCAAGGTATCATCCATTTATCAGCAATAAAATGAGAGCTTACTGATAAGGTTGTTCAGAGGTCCATTTTCTAGCTTATTTAGAAAGAAATCAGCCAGGGACTCAATGGGGAGCCTATTGCCACCCCGTTCACTTGCCTGTAAAGCATGCCGTCATGAATTTGTACTATTACCTTTCCTAATTCTTTTGACATTCAGTTTATTTTATGTTGATGCTATTCAGCTGTAATCTATCAATATTATTGATCCGATGTCATTTAAACATTAATGTCGTTCATAAGACTAATTCATTCATTTATTCATTATAATGTATATAAAATTGTAGAACCTGATGATGAATTTATCAAAAAGAGTACTCTTTGTTCCGTGTCCATTCTTTTAAAATTTTAATGGGCATTTTTAATCAGTTAAAAAAACCATACTTAATGCCTGTGGTGAAAGTGTATACATATCAATTTAAGCACTAAAGAACTAAATATAACAAGACAGATTTTGTCACGAACAAGCTTGCTGAAACTCAAACTGACTGTTGGGTTGTTGTCAAATGGCTGCATTTTTATTTCTCAGGAAGAAAGCAGTACACTGTATGTCAGTCAAGGAAAGTCGTCCACTTCATTACTTACTGAGGCTGATGTCCGTCAAGGCTCTGTCCTTTCTTCTTTTCTGTTCTCTTTCTTCATGCATGATAATGAAATGAACTGTGTTAAGTATACCGATTACCTAACTGTTTCAATGTCTGTTAACTCCAGCCAGCTGAACTGTACTCAGATGAACAGCTTTCTATCTGGAGTTAGCAAATGGTCTTCGTCAAATGGCCTTAAACTGAATCCTTCCAAATGGCAGACAGTTAATTTCAGTTTTCGATGTAAAACAAAGCTAAATTAAGCCGTTGGTTCCTATGACCCTTGCAAAATTGATGATACTGATATAGAAACCAAGTGTGAAGTTAAGTATCTTGGATTAATTCTTTCTACTGGCCACCTACCCTGGTCTTTCCATTTCTTAGTGATTTCTAAAAGAATATTTCGTCTGACTTTTTATATTAAGAAGTTAAGTCACTAAGGCATAACCCAACGGCTCCTTCTCCTCTTACAGTTTGTCAACTCGTGGGCATCTTACCTATTCTTCTTTACTGTTCACCCCTGCTTATTCTCTCCTGGATTGCTTAAACGAAAGATTATGTCATACTTCGTAGAACTCTGAAGACTGTCAATCAGTCAGTTGGGCGAGTGGTGTCCCATTGAGCCATACCATTGACATTGTCACTGATAAACACCTGATATCATGCAATAAATTTTGATACAGGAATTTTGTCAGACTGTGAACATCCACCACAGCACCCACGGCTCCAATCTTGTGTCTCCTCCTCAGGGTAAAACAAGAAGTCTTTTCAGAAGACTTTATGCACGTACGTCTAAGTACAAAAATTCCACTATACCATATTTGGCTGCACGTACTTTATGTGATGAAAATAGTGTTAGGCATGAACTAACTAACTAACCTTCTTTGCACTACTAAATAAACCATTTTCCTCCATCCTTACAACATCAACCTTGTTATTGTCATTGTACTTCTTATATTTATAATCCTCTCAATTTTTTGTTTTTATTTGTTAATTTTTTCATAAGTGTGAACATCATTTAAGCTGTGTTATAACTGTTAATTTCGTGTTTCCCCTCACCATGCTGCTATATCAACAGAACATTAGATTCAATGCCTCTAATATAACTTGCTAAAATTTCCAAACTGAATTGACAATATTGTTTGAAACAAATTCACTGTTATTATTATTATTATTATATTTAATATTCTCAATTTGTGCTTCGAATATTTTTGACTTTATATCGTAAATGTGGACAAATTCCTCTGGTTAATTTTGTTTTAATTTTTAATTTTATTTATATTTTGAGGAGTAAATCAGATGCAAGGTGTTGTGACAAATGCTGAGAATTCCATTCTGTATTATAAGTAGTGCTATTTTTGGAATAAAGTAGATTATTATTATGATTATATTAATTAGGGGAACATTGGAGACAAAACATAAGTGGATGCTATTTCACCATAGATTCACCAAGACTTTCAAGCAGTACGTATATATAAGACCCAGTCATCAAAAGTTATAAGACAAGAATGTTGTCAACCATCCATCTATTATAATGGAGCCTATTGTTATTATTATTATTACTATTATTTCCTTTAATTCCTATGGGAACATAGGGCTTCAGCCGCTCACGTCTCCATTTCTTTCGGTTCTCAGATCAAGTCTTCACCTGGTTGCAGGTCTGCCCACATGCTTTCATTTCATCTTCTCTTCACATCACCTCCTCCACTTCATGTCACCCTCACGCTGACGACCAACTCGCCACTTCCCTTTCGGTCAGGTTCCACTAGAGTATTGGCTTGTCTAGTGATGTCACTCACTTGATGGTTTGTTTTCTGTCTCAGAGTATCGCCAGCCAATCCACCTCCATTTCTTCCTGCTTATTCGGTGCACAATCGGTTCCTACTGTGTTGGTCGGTTCGCTCATTGCCAGAGATCCCTCCCTGTTTCTGATCTTTTCTGGCCGGTCTACCTGCCATCTAATCCTGAGTGGTATTGAGCGAAGACAACTAGCTGTTGATGAAGGTCTGTAGTTTGTTTGAGATGTTCTGTGTGACGCGCTGGCCAAGTCTCTGATCCGTATAGTGAGTAGCACTGACTGACTTCACATTGGAGTTGAATATCCGGATCTTATTTTCATTTTCATGATGAGTGATGAGTGCTGTTGACCTCCACACAGACTTGAGAGTAGTGAAAGCTTGTCTTGCTTTTCCGATCCTCACTGCTTTGATATCCTCGTCAGTTCCATCCACCTGTAGTTGAAAGGATGCTTCTCAGGTCGGTAGGTAAAGGAGGTTGTTTCTTTCAGGTTCCTCCTATTTATGCAGGCTGATTGTTGTCTGTTGTTGTTGCCCTCTATTTTCTCTATGTTCACCTGAAGGAAGTCCTATCTTCTGTGGATGCTTCTTCTTCCAACTTGTTGCTTTTCGCTTGCATATCTTCCAATTTGTGGGAAATCAGACATACATAGATCACATCGGCGAAGTCCAGATCCTGGACTGGAGTCTATTAGTTAACAAAAAAGTAACTTTTATTCATTCACTATACAGGTCCGCTGAATTCGGTAAGCATTTGTCGTCTTACTCGAACCGATAGAATACAAACCAGCCGCATACTTTTCATTAGTACACGCGTAAAATCCCACTCAGAGCTTATCACTAAAGAGCAATTAAATAATATTTAAATGGTCGTGATAAAATCAGCATAACACTTATTATTTTTATTGTTCCCTTGGATTCCTAGTGGAACATAGGGCTTCAACTACACGTCTCCACTTGTTTCTGTCTTCTGCTGTACTTTTCACTTGCATCCATGGTAATCCATGCTGTTTCAACTCTTCTCCACACGATCTCCTCCATGTTACCCTTGGATGTCCCACTCGCCGCTTCCCTTTCGGGTTCCACTCGAGCGATGGTCTGATGCGCGATGTCACCCAACGGCCTCCTCAGCGAGTGTCCAATCCATCTCCACTTCTTTCTACTGCATATTTGTTGAGCGATTGGTTCTTGTTTTGTTTGTTTGTTCCCATAGTTTCTTGTTGGTTCTTGTTCTTTCCGGCCACCTGATCTTCAGTATAGAACGAAGGCAGTTATCGATAAGGGTCCGTAACAGGCTGTTGGAAATATTCTTGGTGACCCGCCAAGTTTCTCATCCACACGTAGAGAAGAACTGACTGACTTGACGTCGTTTGTATTGAAAATCCGAATTTTGTTGTTGAGTGTTGCAGAGTGACGAAGATTTCCAGATTGGTTTCAGGTTGATGAATGTGTTTCTCGCTTTCCCGATTCTCGATTTGGCATCCTCGTCCGTTCCTCGTGTAGCTGAGACAATGCTCCGTAGCTAGACAAGTGAATGAAGTAACCTCTTTCAAATCCCTCTCGTTGATGTTGATTGGCGCTGGATGTTGCTGCTGCTGTTGTTCTTGTTGGTTGGTTGGCTATTTTCATAACCTCCGTCTTATCTATGTTCACCTGGAGTCCTGTGTTTGATGCTTCTTCGACCAGTTTGTCGGCATAACACTTACTACCAAATAATTTTAACTCAGGGTAAAAGTAACTAATGAAATATTTCTCACTAGAAGAACTCCAGGAAACTCCATCCTGTAGCAAGTCACTAGCTAGCATCAGATTAATTTTCTATACTTTGGTTTGTAAGGGTTAGTTATGTTTTTACGAGTTGATCATGGACTGGTATCAGTTAGAGAACCACTGAAGACCCTGGGGGTACTGGACAGCTGTTTCCTATATCCTAATTTGGGAATCATAGCAGTACGCATTCAATGGGTTTCGAACACAGGAACTTCCGGTTATAAGGCAAGTTGGCTCGTATACCATTCCGACACTCACTTGGACCCCATTACTCAATGGCCAGCCAATCCTTGAATTCTAACTTCTACCAATTCGTGATTTAGCGCGACTGGCACCAACCAATGTCGTCGGTGGGACATCCATCCTCACACGTGATATCTGAATGGATCTCACTGGTTACAACTTCTCACTAGAACTCCAGGAAACTCCATCCTGTACCAAGTCACTACCGAGCATCAGAATTATTTTCTATAGTTTGGTTTGTAAAGGTTAGTTTTGTTTTTACGAGTTGATCACGGATTGATATCAGTCGCGCTAAATCACGAATTGGTAGAAGTTAGAATTCATCCGTTGGCCACTGAATCGGGTCTCAGCGGTATATACCATTTGGCCTCACCTTGTAGATGACCTTGAAAGACGACTCTGGTGGAGCTACGTGGCCAGAGTTCACCAAATACTCGAGAATTTGAACTAGTAATTGTCTTGCATTGTCCTTTTGCTAACCACAAAGTGTCGGATAATGTTCAGAGATGCGTTTGGAAAGCGTGCGCCATGTTGTGCAGGCGGCCAATATAACTAGGTCCACACGAGCAGGTGAATCTATAAACAGACACATTGAAGTGGTCTGTCCAAAGCAGCAGTTTATCCTTCACACATCCAATGATCATTTGTCGGCTGTAGAAATTGATACGTAGCTCAGCCATAAACTGCCGCTTTGGGGCACTTCAATGTGTGTTTATAAATCCACCTGCTCGTGTGGAGCTAATTATATTGGCCGCCCGCACAAAGCACACGCTTTCCAAACGCATCTCTGAACATTATCCGACATGGTTAGCCAAGGGACAATGCAAGACAATTACTAGGTCAATTCTCGAGCGTTTGGTGAACTCTAGCCACGCAGCTCCACCAGAGTCGTCTTTCAAAATCATCTACAAGGTGAGGCCAAATGAAACAAATGGCGTCAGGTTTCGGCTTTTGTGTATGGGGCGTAGGCGCTGTTAATTCGTCAATACAACCCGGAACTCTGCATACAGAAAAAGTTTTTCCAGTCTCTTATTCTTCCTTGGTCTTAACCTCTTCACTAGTCGTTTCCTGTAAAAAATTCTGATTTTTTTCTTTTTTATTAAACTTTTTTAATTTTCAGTTTTAGTTTTAGTTCGCTTTTGCTTTAATAATTAATTCACTATTATCACTCTCATATGCTCCCTGTTGTACATTTTCACAACCTCTCGACACACTTGTTAAATTGACACTCAACTACCACCTTTATTCTCAATCAATAACAATTTTTGAGAAAAGCAAGAACTACAGTTTTAGCAGAATAAAATGGTGCCATCTTTTATTTCATTGCCTTCTCGTCAGCTGCTTACAGGGCAAAGACATTATTAAATGTATCTACAAAACAATTTTAACCATATCAAATTTCTATGTGTTGTGCCATTGAGTACCACGTAATTTACAACTTTTAATTTCTTTTACTTCTAAAGCCACTTCTGAGTGATTATATCAATTGTGTCACCCCCACCCATATTACTCAATAATAGACCACGATATATATATTTTTGGTAAGTATAAATACGACTGTACAGCAAAGCCAGCCTGTGAAGATGATTTCGTCGATAAAGAAGTATTTTCTTCGCTGGCTGAATTTGTCTTTAATTTATTATTATTTATATTTTGTCCGTGCGTTAAACTTTATTTAGTGACTGGATTGATCTTCCTGGGTAGCTTCGTTAGCCTGATGACCAACGAACGACCTTCCTTCTTTCTTTGGGCTCAAGACTGTCTAGTAAATCAGGTAAGCTACGTGATCGACTGTATTGCATTGAGGGGACTAAAATTGAAACCAAGTCTAATGCAAAATACCTTGGTCTAGTTCTATCTTCCAACCTTACTTGGTCATCTCATATCCTAACGATTTCTTAGAAAGTGTTCTTTCTAACCTACTACATTAAGAAACTTAGGCAATATGGAATCACCCAACCTCTACTTTCACAATTTGTTAACTCTTGTATCTTACCTATTCTACTTTACTGATCCCCGTTAGTCTTTCCTGGTCTACTGAAAAAGGACTATACCATCCTGAGAAGGATGTTGAACGTTGTCAGTAGGACTAGTGGTGTAAAACTCAGTCAGCTCGTCACTACATTAGTTGATAGGCATCTGAATACATGCGAAAAATGGTCTAAAACCATACTCTCCGACCCTGAACACCCTCTCTATTCCCAACTCTCGCCTTGTATCTCATCAAGCAGAACCAGAAATCAGTATAAAATAATCTATGCTCGTAAAACCAAGTACAGGAACTCAACGATACCATACTTGGCTCGTGTTCTAAGCGACAGAGACAATGTTAAGCGCGAAACCTATGACTTGCTCTGTTGTTAATAACATAATTTCAGGCTCTTTTACTTCTCTCTTGTTTTGTATTCTATAGTGAACTCCTTCTTAGGCATACTTAACTACCTAAATTATTAACAATGGCTTACTTTTTGTAGTTTACTGTATTCCTTCTTTTGTGTATCTACTGGTTCCGACTATATTAGCACTATGAGTATTACAAAATTGTCCTGTCGTTAACCACTATGTAATTATTAGTTTTGTGGTTGTTGTGTTTTTGTTCGGCAATATTAACTGACAATCTTGGTTGTGAACGCCATTATTATCACCATCTTAAAATTTTGTATTATTCAGGATTACTCACACTACCACTACAAACACTGCATTAGACCTGACAATAAAAAACAAAACAACAAAGCCTGAAATGTTATTTTATGATTGTTTAGAGTTGTTTCAACCAAATTAACTGACCATCTTGGCGATAAACATTCTTAAATATCATTTCATAATTTCTTGTATGATTATAGCTTTACTGTCACCATGCATAATCATATCATAGCTTCCACTACCCAATACTGAGTTATTATTATATGATGTTTATTTTCCTTCCTATTTCTTGGTATTTTTCCGCATTTTTAAAATTATTTTGTGTTTTTTGTAGTTGTTTTTTTGCTGTTGGTGTCTTTATATTCATTTATTTATTGATTTTTTTGAAAATACTCCTCTTAAACGTTGGATAAAATTATATGCAAATATGTGTGCTGAAAATTCCACACTGTACCATTAGTACTGTTTCTGGAATAAAGCAAATTATTATTATTATCATTATTTTTATTATTAATACAGGGGTCATTTCGCTAACGGATTTGGAGAAGTGAATAGCAAAGGCACAGGGTCTTACGTCTAAAAGAAGTTAGTGCAAAAATGTCTAAATCACACACACTGGATGGTCTAGGTTTAAACACAGTAATCCACTCACTAACAGTTTGATTTTTTTGTTAATTGCTTCACGTTCCCAGTGGAACATAGGGCTTCAAGCTAGAGGCTTGAAGTTTCTGTAGCAGTGTTTATTGTTACAGGATGTGGTTGGTAGCCTCATACCCAACCTTTCCTCTTTACCAGCTTTTTATTTCTGGCTTAGCGAGCGAGGTTAAGGAGTGCGCCGGCCGGGGATCGAACCCCGGACCATGCGCATGGTCGGCCAGCGTCCTAACCGCTCTGCCACCGACGCAACAGTTTGATTAATAGACAAAAAAAGCAAAGGCACAGTAATGAAAATGGCGGCTTACAGTAAAGTAAAATTTAGGATTTTCAAAAGAATGGATAGATACTGAACAAAGAATATAAATACTCTTTTCGATAACCCCTTCATCATCGTCAGGCTCTTCAGTTATATATCCATCCATTATAGTGAATGAATGAATGAATTAGTGTTATGAACAACAACACGAATGTTGCTGTTTAAATAACATCGAATCAATAATGATGGGCATTCAGCAACAAACTTTACCATAGAGAGAGAGAAAGAAAGTAATGACAGTATCTCACTCATTCCTTGACGTCTTCATGGCAAAGAAAGAAGATGGAGTGTGTGTATAGGAAACCTACAACAACAGGTCAGTACACTCATTTTTTGAGTTTTGTACCTTTGAAATATAAACGCGTTACCTGATAAAGTGTCTGGTTCATAGAGCTAGGTTAATCTGTTCAGACGACTGCCTCAATGAGGAGCTTAAGATTATCAGAGAATTACTTAGAAAAAATGGTTATCCAGATAAATTTATTGAGAAAAATATGAATTCAGCACCTAGGAGAGTCAGTATGGCAACAGTTCCGAAAAAACCACTGTTCATAAAACTGCAGTTCCTTGGTGACAACATCAGTGAAATAATAACACAGCGAACACCTGAAGAATGCAGTTAAAAGAGCTTATTATGCAGCAGTGAGAGGTACGTTGTCTCTTCACAACCAAGCCTATTCTACATTCGAGAAATAAGGATAAACTACCTAATTTCGCCTCTTCTATGTGTGTCTACCAGTTTGACTGCAGCTGCGGAGCCAGCCAGTTACATCGAGGGGCGTACAATTAGGCAGGTTCATCATCCTATTTCCGAACATCATCCTGCATCATGGTTAAGCAGCAAGGGACAAACAAGACCTATTCGTAGTTCTATTTTAGCACACCTTGTTGATACTGAGCAAAAGGTTGACGTTAATACTGCATTTAAAATTATTTATCGCATTCCTACTAATTTTAATTTTGCTCTACGAGTTCGTCTTCTACATACGACAGCTGAAGCAATAGGAATCCACCTGAAGAAGAAGCCAACAAACCTGAGTGTGTATTGAGAAGAAATTTGTACAGCCACTTTCTTTACCGAGGCCATCTCTAGAAGAATGCATAAATAGGATTATGTCGCCCCCCTCCCCCTAAACTTTTAAAAATTATAACTGTCCAAATTATTTTGTCTTTTCTGACTACTTCATCTTTAATTACGTGTTATCCTTGTAAAATTAATTTATTCTATCCGTTTCTACCTTTTAACTGTGCATTGATTTTCTTCGTTTACTATCAACCCATTGACATTTTGACACTGACTGACTAATTATTGTTAACAAACAAACATATCAGTGCCACTTGATTGGTAAACTGTTGTGTGTTGTAATAAAAATGCGATACGTGTATATTAGAGTAGAGCCAGAGTGAGATGAGGATTTAATTGAAAATTAAATATTTATCACTCAATAATTATAATACCAATGGATTACAGGTCAATAGCATCAACATAACAATACACACTGAATGTCAGTTGAATTAGGAAAGATAATATTTTAAATTCATGAATTTATAGTCACTGCTGAAGACCAGCCAGGGCAGTGGTAGTAGGGGCTAGCTAGCTGGACTTGCTTCTTCTCCACACAGAGCACTGGTTGTTTGAGGCGAATTGCAATAGCCTCTGGTGTTTAGGGAGCATTCGGTGCTTCAATGTTGATTTTGGCAATTTATTAGGCACCCGGTAGATGATGATTATGGAGAAGGATTCTTCCACGCTGGCTGGCCGGTTTGCACGAGATGGTCCAATATCGAACTAGACTAGCCACTTCAAACTGTATCTGCTAATTCAACTGCAACTGTGCTTGTGGTGGAGCGAGTTATATTGGCCATTGTTGCTCTAGGAACTTGATTTTTCCTGCTCGCTAGCTCGGGAACATCGCCCACTATGGCTAAGTAAAGGTATAGCGGCAAACAACAGTTCGATATTGGACCATCTGGTGCAAACCGGCCGGCCAGCCAGCCAGAGTGGAAGAATCCTTCTCCACAATCATCATCTGACAGTTAAACTGAGTCAGGTAGGGAAATGCAGACTTCCGGGTTGGGGCCCGCCCTCGGGACTCTAGGAATCAATCAATGGCTGGAGACAATATGTGACATGGCTCACAATCGTTGTCAATGGCGCAGATGTATTCAGTCTCTGTAAACCTTCATATTCCTTTTTACCATTACTCATTCTGTTTCACTCTTATACTTGTCAAAACTCTATTGATTCTCTTCACTTATCTTCTTGTCTACCTTTGTGTGCTATTTGGAACGTGGCAACTGGAACTTCTGCACTTCGGTGCCAAGTTCTATGTTGAATCCAGCCAGCCATCTACCGGGTGCCTACTAAATTGACAAGATGATCATCGAAGCACCATATGCTCCAAACACCACAGGCTATTATAATTCACCTCAAACAACCAGTGCTCTGTGTGTGGAGAAGAAGCAAGTCCAGCTAGCTAGCCCCTACTACCACTGCCCTGGCTGGCTTTCAGCAGAGAGTCTATAAATTCGTGAATTTGTAATATTATCTTTCCTAATTTCTCTGTCTGACATTCAGTGTGTATTGTTATGTTGATGCTATCGAACTGTAATCCATTGGTATTATTATTATTGATTCGATGTTATTTAAACAGCAACATTAATGTTGTTGTTCATAACACTAATTCATTCATTCACTATAATGGATGGATATGTAACTGTAGAGCCTGATGATGATAAAGGGGTTATCGACAGTCCGTCGGTCGGTTTTCGACATAGGACTTTGCACATATGTGCACCAGTTCAAGTCACCACACTCCACTCCTTGTAGCACACAAAGCAAGAGAAGAAAGTAGGAGAAATGCATAATATAGACAGTAAACAGAGATGTGGTGAGACAAAGGAATAGTAATAACGAAGAACAAAACAGTTTCATTGGAAATCATGAGTAACAAGGAGTGGATGCATCTGTGCCAGCCAGCCATTGAGAACGATTTTGAGCCATGTCACCAATTGTTTCCAACCACTGGTTTTTACCGTCATCCCGAGGACCCCAACCAGTCAGGAAGCCAGTCTACACCTTCCTATGTGGCTTAGACTAACAGTTGTGGAGTTCATTGACTGGTGCCATGTTTACGTTTGACCGCCGTTAGCTCTTTTTCAGTCTGGCCCTATATCAGCTAACATCGCCCGTCGAGGAAGGTGATGACTAGGCATTCATTCGTAACACATGTCCTAACCGTCTCAGTCGATGTAATTTCACAGCCTTACCTAGCACTCGACCGATGCCTCACCTAAATATTGCTCACCTTATCATACCACTTCACGTGGGAGATAGAACGCAGATGTGGCTTTGAAAGGCTATCTGGGTTGTTTCTATAGCTCTCATCGTTGTTTGTGGACGCAGAGTGAAGTGAAGATGACTCACTAGCCTGAAGAATAGTGCTGGCTATAGTAGAGAAGCAAAATGAGGAAGGTGATGTGAGTAAGGGAGAGTGATGCTCAGGTAGGCTTCATGTGCTTTCGGAAGTGCGGGTTATCCACAGCAGTATTTATATTCTTTTTGTTCAATATCTATCCATTCTTTTAAAATTTAGGCGGCAATTTAGCCGAAAAATGAAGCTTCTTATTGTACAACAAGAACACAAGGAAACTTTGCATACAATTTATTACAAAAAAAAATTTACACTTCTATCCACATCAACAAAAATCTTTTGTTAATATATATTGGGAAATAATTTAGCTTTACTCATGATAACAATTTTAACCCTTTGAAATACGATTGAATTTCTGACTTCTCATAAGGTCGTGTAGCCAATGCAGTACAGATATTCTCCGGTTGCTCTACCCACAAATAATGTTCAATTCCAGCATCTTTCAACTTTTCAGCAATCCCTTTCAACTGTTCTTCATTATCCACACCGAGTGTGACTTTATGCATTCTGTCCAACTGAGCCAAGTAGGCCACAGTGTCTGGATGAGAGTAGAATGTGGCAATTGCTGCAGTTGATGCATGACATCCTTGTGTAATGAATGCACCGAGTGGCCAATTTAAAACGGTGAATAGATCACGACGTAACAGGATGTATTGGACTAAAACCATTTTTGATTGTTGTTTTTTTCGTTGTTGTCAAATCTGAGAAGGTGGAAAGCGTTCGAGAAAGAAAAAAGAATGTAATCCATTATTATTATTATTACTTTTAGAATTTTTAATATATTTGTGCGTTAAAGTTTTTGTAGCAATTTGGTTAAGTTTTGGGGGTGGAGTTGCTAACACCACGCCCCAACCCTCCCTCTTTATCCGGGCTTGGGACAGGCTAGAAAACTAGTGACCTAGTAATCTAGGCGAGGTGCTTATTATCACTAATGATATTCCTAATTGTGGTGGACTAGACTGGATTATGCGTCGTCAGACAGTGGGAAACGAGAAGACACGGATATCCTGGACAGACGTGAAGAACCCAAAAGACCTGGATTTAGCGCGTGGATGATTTATGTTTGATGTCACACAAAATCGAAGACTTACTTACAAGCGAAAACCGACAAACTGGTCGAAGAAGCAGCAAAGACAAGACTCCAGGTGAACATAAACAAGACGGAGGTTATGAAAATAACCAACCAACAAAAACAACAACAACAGCAACATCCAGCGCCAGTCACCAGCGCCAAGGGGAGGGATTTGAAAGAGGTTACTTCATTCACTTATCTAGCTACGGAGCATTGTCTCAACTACAGGAGGAACGGATGAGGATGTCAAATTGAGAATCGGGAAGGCGAGAAACACATTCATCAACCTGAAACCAATCTGGAAATCTTCGTCACTCAGCATCAACAACAAAATTCGGATTTTCAATACAAACGTCAAGTCAGTCAGTTCTTCTATACGAATGGATCAGAAACTTGGCGGCGGGTCACAAGGAATATTTCCAACAGCCTGTTGCAGACCTTTATCAACAACTGTCTTCGCTGGCTCTATACTGAAGATCAGATGGCCGGAAAGAATCACCAACAAGAAACTATGAGAACAAACAAACAAAACAAGAACCAACCACTCAACAAATATGCAGGAGAAAGTGGAGATGGATTGGACACTCGCTGAGGAGACCGCTAGGTGACATCGCGCGTCAGGCCATAGCTCGAATGGAACCCGAAAGGGAAGCAGCGAGTGGGACGTCCAAAGGTGACATGGAGGAGATCGTGTGAAGAAGAGTTGAAACAGCATGAATTAACATGGATGCAAGTGAAAAGTACAGCAGAAGACAGAAGCAAATGGAGGCGTGCAGTTGAAGCCCTATGTTCCACTAGGAAGCCAAGGGAACAATAATAATTGTTATTATTATTACTCTGATAATATACAATAAACCTGATAGTATTTATTTATTTATGTATTTAAACGCAGAAAAAAACTTGGTAAAATATGGCACCAAGAAAGATGCGCCACACAATAATAATAAAACAACATAGATTAGAAGTAAAAATATACGGGTGGAGAACGGATAAAGCACGTCATCTGGAAGGAAAACAGTCATGTTTAACAAGTTCAAACAGTATTCGTCAACTATCATCGGGAAGGGAAGAAAGAAGGAAATTGCAACACGTTCGCCATTGATGACTGGCGATTCTTCGCCATATCCGATAACATTCCAAACCACCAATTCGAGCTATCTCTCGGACCCTAACCAGGGAGTAGTGACGCACCAACCGATGCTAATCTAACACAAAAATCCTTCATCCTACGATGCCTCGTCATGGACTGACCACCCCTCCACATTTTCCAGCCCGTCCCAGGGCTGGCCAACGAACAGAGATACCTGTACGGAAGCCTCTGGGATGACATTCGCAGCACATGTCCAAGCCACCAGAGCCGATGTTTCCAGACGACGACGACAACCCTCAATGAATGGTGATCTCCACTGTGTTCAAACACACGCCACTGAACCTCAGAATTACTCACGCGATGATGCCATCGAACGCAAGCAATCCTGCGGAGACAGCGATGATCGAACACACAGAGCCACCGCACATCCTCAGCTCACTCGGACAGGCCAGGTTTCACAGGCGTAGAGCAAGACAGCCCCCACACCGAAGCATTGTATACCCGACATTTGACAGCCAGGCGGCTAACGTCGCGATGGCGTCAGAGGTGGCTCAAGTTGATGTATGCCACCCTAGCCTTCATTATACGATTGGAAATCTCATCCGTCACCCCTCCCCGCAAGCACTCACACAACTACCCAGATAAACAAACTTATCAACAACTTCAAGCGGTTCACCTGCAAGCAAAGTGAGTACAGGTTCCTGCCAATCTTGTAACAGTATTTTGCACTTCTTAGACGGCGCAAAGTACATACCATACTTACAGACACTGATTGTGGACTTTAATGATGAACTGAACGAGTTAGTGAAACATTAAATTTTAAAATACACTTTTGTTGCTGTCACTGAGATCTGTTATATGAGATTGAAATTAAAACCGATCGGTTACAGGATTTCATCATGACCAGCTGACATTAGTTAGAGAATCATTGGAAAACCAGCCAGGAAGTACTGGACAGCTGTTGACCACTCCACCTATTTGGGAAGTTGTATCAGCACCAACGGATTGATTGGTGACGAAATCTCAGCACGGATCCAAAAACCTCGGGCTGCTTTCGCTAACTTACACCGTCTCTGGCGTAGGCGTGACATCCGGCTATCAACCAAGGGACGTGTGTACTGCTCAGCAGTTCGCTCTGTCCTTCTCTATGGCTCTCTGAAACATGGCAAATACGAGTTGAAGACATGAAAAGGTTGACTGTTTTTGATCATAGATGTTTACGATCTCTTTCTCACGTTAGGTGGCATAATAAGGTAAGTAATGTTGACGTTAGGTTAGGCGTAGAGTGTTGGGCAAAGAGGGAAAATCAATCGACGAGACTATAAAGTTACACAGATTGAGATGGCTAGGTCAGGTGCTGCGCATGCCTAACCATCGCCTCCCCCTCCGACGGGCATTACTAGCTGATATAGGTGCAGGTTGGAAAAGAGTAAGTGGTGCCATGCCAAACAAAAACATGGCCTCATCAATCAATCCATGAAATCCTTGACAGTTAAACTGAGTCAGTCAGGTAGGGAGATGCAGACTTCCGGGTTGGGGCCCGCCCTCGGGACTCTAAGAATCAATGGCTGGAGACAGACAATAGGTGACATGGCTCAAAATCGTTGTCAATGGCTTACGCAGATGTATTCAGTCTCTGTAATCTTTCATATTCCTTTCTACCATTACTCATTCTGTTTCACTCTTATACTTGTCAAAACTCTATTGATTGATTCTCTTCACTCATCCATCTTCTTGTCTACCTTTGTGTGCTATTTGGAAGGTGGCAACTCGAACTGCTGCACTTCGGTGCCAAGTTCTATGTTGAATCCAGCCAGCCAGGACAGCTGTTTCGTCAGCCTAGTTTGGGACTCTTCACAGTACGCACCCACCCGACTGCGGGTTCGAACCCAGGATCTTCTGGTTACAAGACCAGCGAGCTCGTAGACCATTAAGCCACTCACTGGGACCCGATCCAATGAATTCTAACTTCTGCTTAATTCACGCACGACATAGCGCGACTGGCACTAGCCAATGTCTTCGATGGCGAGTATTTGTCCTCACACCACCGCACCTGCTGCTGCACCCTACTGGTCACGACTTCTCACTAGAACCAACCCAGGTAACTACCCCAGGATGAAACAGCTGTCTGGCAGTACTCCCTGTGGTTGGTTTTCCAATGATTCTCTAACCATCCGATGTCAGCTGGTCATGATGAAATCCTGTAACCAATCAATCAAATTACGTAATTTAGAGGGCGTTAATCGGTTAGAAACTAAAATAAAGTTACAAAAGTAGGTTGGGTGACGTAATCTAATTGATAGGGTTCAATGAAAAATGAATGAGAGTCAAGTTAATAATCTGAGTAGAATTCACTTGAAAATAAACGAAAATGGAGTTAGCAACAGTCGTCATGAGGGTAGAGATTTAATAGAGGGTTGGGGTAGAAAATAATGCAATTAAGAAACAGACAAACAAAGAAGAAAGAGGTAAGACAGAATTACGTATTTGGTGTTAAGATAGATCAGGACCATTGTAGATTTAGTGACTGAACAAACTTCTTTTGTATGCAGAGTTCAGGATTCAATATGTGAATTGCCATTGCTTCTCAGTTATCTACACAATACGTGGGAATCTTGCCAAAAGAGTACGAATTAAACTTCTTCAAACTGAAATTAATTGTTTTAGAACAAGACATATAAGCGAACAATATTGTTGTTTTCAATTAGATCTTCTTCAGGCTTTACTCTCATTTACATAGATTTATATATAAAAATTTTTTAACCAATGACGGTGATTTTGGGAATCAAATAGTAATAATAATAATGTGGTAAATGTTTTGAACGAAATCAATAACGATGATTATAATGATAACAAAAAATATTGATAATAAGGTTTATGCAGGTGAACTCCTCCAACCGCTACACAAGATGGTG
>OX235279.1:11507792-11574269 GCA_944472155.2 Trichobilharzia szidati
CTGGAAGCAGCATATGAAAGTGTGAGGCAAAATACCGGCGAATGTGCGACAGGGTCAGGCAGACAGTTTCCAAAGTGGGAAGGACTACGTATCGTCACTTTGAGATTGGGTTACGCAGACACAATTGCAATGGTAAACAAAGAGAAACAGGTGAACATCAGCGAGCGCCGAGATTCCAGACAGCAAGACAAACGAACAAAGCCCCTAGAACCAAGAAGACCGAACCAACCAATTCAGTCGGAAGTCTTTGACTGAGGGGGGGACGAGTGTGGTGAGAGCTGTCTGCACTAGCCGAAAAATTGGTAGACAGTAATTTACGTCAATGTTGTTGATGTCCCAAATATTGGTCATGAGAAAACAAGAACAAAGACTGACTGACTGACTCAACGAACAACCAATCACAGCACACACTTTGTTTGCGTAGGCGGATACAATTAGCAAATAGATAGATAGATGATCTGACCTTCAAGAAACAGCCCCACAAAGAGAAACAACCACCAATCAGAAGACTGTGTTTGTCTGCTAACAATAATCTATAATAATAATGTATGTACATGAAAATCGATAAATATGTGTGTTGATTTCCTTAAGATAAACGATCTGTTGCCTGACTGGCCCGTTATCCCTCTGTTGTTACAATAGTACTATCAAATAAATAAATAAAAATCACTATCTATTTTGGTTCATACACACACACACACACACACACACACACACACACACAGTCACAATACACACTACACACTATAAACATTAAAGAAAGTTAATGAGTAAAAATCTCCATCGAACAAAAATCGATTACTGTTAAAAGTTCAAGGGAAAAAATGAGATGTGGTACAGGGAGACAACAGTATTTATTTTTTTTAATGATAAATAGATAAAATATCACAAGATCTGTCAAAAAAAGAAAGAAAAAACTAATCAGTTTTCGAAACATTTTACAAATATTTAGCATTGATCACATCACAATTATTACTACAATAAAGATTGTGTTAAAATGTATATTTACAATTGGCAAAACTAATTCCTTCGGTTGTGTGTAGTGTACATCTACTTCTCCTTCTCCTTCTCCTAGTCAGTCAGTCAGTCACTGCAGCAATCAGAGTCAGAATCACTTAACTTTAAATCATGCTCAATTAATTTACGATGAGCTGCCGAATTCGAATTGACCACCACTGCCGCCACCGGCGCCGACGCCGCTTTAGCGTCACATTTTGTATGCGAAGACGGTGGCTTAGTTCTCACTGATTTCTTCCGTTTACTTGATGATAAACTGCTCAGAGTAGAAGAAGTTGAATCACTTCGATCTGAAACACTGTCGCCATCATCATCACTGTCGGATGACTCCACGTCCATATCACAACTGCCACTGCTATTGCTGCCACTGGAACCACTACTACTGCTGCTCAGAGTTCTCGAGTGTGTTTTCTTCTGTGATGACTGTTGTTGTGCTGTAGTATTTGACATCTCTGGATCGTTCGCTGGTTTTCTTTTTTGCGGGGGGGAGTAGGTCGAATCGATTTCAAGTTAGTCTCTTGATCTGAACGGTTCGATAGCGGGAGGAGGAACTGTGTAGCCTCAGATTTAGGCGGACAGGAGGTTTCGGGATTTCGTCCCTCGCGAGTTTTCTTCAACTGTACAGTATGTGCAATCCGTTCTAAAGTCACTTCATGAGTCTAGAAGAATGAAAGATAAATAAAGCAAAATTTAAAGTTATGCGTTCCACACACTCACAAAATTACAGTGAATATATAAATGGATACACACCATGACTGTAAAAGTTAATGTGAGTCGCTCTTACTTCAAAATGAGTGCGGTTACACTCCAGTCTTCGTAATGTGGATATGAATATGGAAAAACTAGTACTTCTTAAACTTGAACCCTCCCTTAAAAACTTTGAAGACCCTAAACAATTTGCCTATAGACAGGGTAGGAGCACTTTAGACGCTGCAGCCGTCTTACACAACAGTATTGTCTCATCATTAGATAAAGGTGCCAAATACGTCCGCTGCACGTTTCCCGACTTCACTTCGGCTTTCGACTCTGTACCTAGATGTCCCTTGCTAAATAAGCTTTCTATGACAAAAATTGAGTCCTGGGTCACTAACTGGCTGCATTCCTACTTCTCTAACAGAAAGCAGTACACCATATACAAAGGTAAATCCTCCTCTGCTGTACTCACTGAAGCTGGTGTCCCCCAAGGTGCTGTACTCTCCCCACTTCTCTTTTCTTTCTTTCTACATGACTTACCATCTTCAAATGACATTAATTTTGTTAAATATGCTGACCACCTGACAGTATCTTTGCCTGTCAAATGTCAAAGTGACTGCTCTAAACTTAATGGCTTTCTGTCAGAAATCAGCCAGTGGTCCAAGGAAAACGGTCTTACCTTAAACCCCTCCAAATGCCAAACAGTCAATTTCACCTTGAGGCATAAATCTGACCTAAACAAACTGGTTGGCTCTCACGAGGTATGCAACATAGATAGCAATGAAATAGAAATCAAGTCGGAAATTAAATATCTACGCCTCATTCTATCTATCTATCTTTCTATTTTGCAATTTCATACGATGGAGTTAAGCTTACACGTAAAGAAGTCGGAACTTTCATGTAGTATATTCCTCATTAATATATATGTAAACCTTGGGCACTGTGGTGGTAGTAAGTAATTCCATATTAGTTTGTTTATTAGATGGATGTATCACACACAGTCAGTCAGTGAGTGAAACAGTATTAGTATTTACTGGATGACAAAGTTGTTTCGAACACAATTCATCATTATTGCTGTTCATAATCATACACATCACCAATTATAATCACACGACTTCGAAACTTGAGGAGTCTGATAGTTTTCTTTGTTCTCTCCTATTTGTCGTCATTAGGGTAGTAGAATTTTCCAGATGTCCAGCTGGACAGATGTTGAATCATTCCTATTGTAGGCATGTATTTGCAGTTAATTCGATGAACAAAGCTTCCCGTTACATTAGATGATGACAACACCGACAATAAGGAATCTAAATCATCAGTAGTAATTCCATACAAGGAGGGAACCTCGGAAACCACCCACCTTACGCAGAATTCTTAACAAGGCAGGCAGGAATAAAAGTGGCTGCTGGCATTCAAACCAACCACAAACTCAATTAGAAACAAGCTTTGTCGGTTAAAGGATCAATCCTGTGGAGCCTTTAACCGACAAAACAATTTAGTTTATCTAATACCCTGCCTGCTGGAATGATTGTCAGGTCAAATACATAGGTGAAAGTAGTAAAACAGGGGCAGTGAGTCACACTAGCCGAGCAGCATAAACACCTAGCAGCGAAATCTAGATTAGTTGACCCGAATAAGATAAGAAATCTAGAGAATAGTTCAGCAGCTATCGCAAGCACTACATGCAATTACACACAACCATACAATAGGCTGGATGGGATAGGATGACAGTTTTAAAATCTAATACAACTAACAGAGTGTAGGGAGTGAGAGATTGATAACAGAAGCTTTGTTCATAGAATCAACTGCAAATACGTGCCTGCAATAGGAATGATTCAAAACCTCTCCACCCCAATATCTGAAAAATTCTACTTCTCCAATGACGACAAATCGCAGGGAACAAAGAAAACTATAAAACTCAAGTTTCGAGGTCGTGTGATTAAAATTGGTGATATAATTATGAACAATAATGAATTGTGTTTGAAACTCTGTCATCCAGTTAATACTAATGCTGTTTCACTCACTGACTGTGTGATACATCTAATAAACAAACTAATATTAAAATTAGTATAAGTGAAAAAACGTTTGTAGAAAGTTCAAAGGTCTGTTTATACTCCAAAGACGTAAAAATTTTACGTCGACAATGAACCATAACCCACAAAGGTTTCCAAAGGCTCGATAAGAATTCGTAACTTAGGTACACGGAGCAATTCGGTCGGTCGGTTTTCGATAAAGAACTTTGCACATATGTGCGGCAGTTCAAGTCACCACACTCCACTCCTTGTAGTACACAAAGCAACAGAAGAAAGTAGGAGAAATCCATAATAGAGAGACAGCAAACAGAGGTGTAATGAGACAAAGGAATAGTAATAACGGAGAACAAAACAGTTTAATTGGAAATCATAAGCCACAAGGAGTGGATGCATCTGCGCCACTGAGAACGATTTTGAGCCATGTCACCAATTGTTTCCAGCCATTGGTTTTTACCGTCCCGAGGACCCCAACCAGTCAGGAAGCCAGTCTACACCTTCCTACGTGGCTTAGACTAGCCGTTGTGGGTTTCATTGACTGGTGCCATGTTTTCGTTTGACCGCCGCTAGCTCTTTCCCAGACTGGCCCTATATCAGATAACATTGCCCGTCGAGGAAGTCGATGACTAGGCATACGTAGCACATGTCCTAACCATCTCAGTCGATGTAATTTCATAGCCTCGTCTATTGATTTCCCCGCCATACCTAGCACTCGACGCCTAACCTCAATATTGCTCACCTTATCATACCACTTCACGCGGGAGATAGAACGCAGACACCTATAATCAAAGACAGCTAATCTTTTCATGTCTTCTGCTCTCAATCGCCAGGTCTCACAGTCGTAAAGGAGGACGGAGCGGACTGGTGAGCAGTACACACGCCTTTTGGTCGATAGTCGGATATCACGTCTACGCCAGAGACGGCGAAAACTGGCATATGCGAACCTAGCCCTCTGTATTCGTGCTGAGATTTCGTCGGATATCAACACATTAGCACTGGCTGATGGTACTTCCCAAGTAAGTGAAGCGGTCAACGTGCTCTACCACTTCACTTCCTATTTCTAATCTAGGGGTCGGTGTAGTCCAATCCTGCAGCATCATCTTACATTTTACAGGGGCGAATCGCATGCCAAACATACGAAGATTGTTGCTCAAGGTGTTCAGTAGACTCTGCTGGATTTTTTCAGCGTCCTCGCCTAGAAGGACTATATCGTCCGCATATTCTAAGTCGACGAGATTATTCCCTGGTAGCAAATCAATCCCTGAGTCACTGAAGTGTGTTAGGGTTAAGTCCATTAGTACGTCTATGATGAAGTTGAATAGGAATGGGGATAATGGGCATCCTTGATGGACGCCAGTAGTCGTCACCACTTCAGATGACAACTCGCTGGAGTAATTAGAATGGAAGACATATTATTAGCTATCCAGCGGTTAAAAATCACATATTTGTACGCCGATGTGGGTTGACACAGAGTTGCAAATCGATGAGATGGTGCTGCAATGATACAAAAAAGGACCAAAAAAGTCACTTCATCAAATCATCTATTGCATGCATACTTACTTATGCCATTCAAGGAATTTCTTAGGAAACCAAATTTACACAGGAGTCAGACAAGGGTGCTTATTATCACCAATGATATTCCTAATTGTGGTGGACTGGATTATGCGTCAGACAGTGGGAAACGAGAAGACAGGGATATCCTGGACCGACATGAAGAGCCCAAAAAGACCTGGATTTCACGCGTGGATGATTTATGTTTGATGTCACACAAAATCGAAGACTTACAAGCGAAAACTGACAAACTGGTCGAAGAAGCAGCCAGAGAGGACAGGACTCCAGGTGAACATAGACAAGACGGAGGTTATGAAAATAACCAACCAACAACAACAACAACAGCAACATCCAGCGCCAATCACCATCAACGGGAGGGATTTGAAAGAGGTGACTTCATTCACTTATCTACGGAGCATTGTATCAACTACAGGAGGAACGGACGAAGATGTCAAATCGAGAATCGGGAAGGCGAGAAACACATTCATCAACCTGAAACCAATCTGGAAATCTTCGTCACTCAGCAACACTCAACAATAGAATTCGGATTTTCAATACAAACGTCAAGTCAGTCAGTTCTTGTATACGGATGAGAAACTTGGTAGGTCACCAAGAATATTTCCAACAGGTTGTCTTCGCTCGATACTGAAGATCAGATGGCCGGAAAGAATCACCAACAAGAAACTATGGGAACAAACAAACGAAACAAGAACCAATCGGCCAACAAATATGCAGGAGAAAGTGGAGATGGATTGGACACTCGCTGAGGAGGCCGCTGGGTGACATCGCGCGTCAGGCCATCGCTCGAGTGGAACCCGAAAGGGAAGCGGCGAGTGGGGATGTCCAAGGGTGACATGGAGGAGATCGTGTGAAGAGGAGTTGAAACAGTATGGACTAACATGGATGCAAGTGAGAAGTACAGCAGAAGACAGAAGCAAGTGGAGGCGTGCAGCTGAAGCCCTATGTTCCACTAGGAACCCAAGGGAACAATAATAATAATATCGCAGCATATATTGGGTTTATATGTGGTGACCTCTTGAAATCTTCAAAAACATCAATTTATTCACTGAGGATGAGCAGAGAGAGAGAGGGTCACCACATACACAGTGGTTATACGCTCCAAGTGCCTGTTTCAGTTTGGGCATAAGGGCTGCTGTAACCCCCAGCTTTCGCAAAAGCTGAGATTCTGTATAGCGCATCTATTTCTTGCTTCTTTCCACAAACTGGAACAAGTTGGCAGAAGAAGCATCCAGAGAAGATAGGACTTCCTTCAGGTGAACACATAGAGGAAACAGAGGTGATGAAGATTCCTGGCCAACACCACCACCACCACCAACAACAACAACAACAGACAACAATCAGCCAGCATAAATGGGAGGAACCTGAAAGAAACAACCTCCTTCACCTACCCACCACCTACCTGGGAAGCATCGTTTCAACTACAGGCCGACGGAACTGACGAGGATATCAAAGTAGCGAGGATCGGGAAAGCAAGACAAGCTTTCATTACTCTCAAGTCTGTGTGGAGGTCAACAGCACTCAGCATGAAAATGAAAATAAGATCCGGATTTTCAACTCCAATGTGAAGTCAGTCAGTGCTACTCACTATACGGATGGATCAGAGACTTGGCCAGCGCGTCATAATGAGCACCTCAAACAAACTACACACCTTCATCAACAGCTAGTTGTCTTCGCTCAATACCACTCAAGATCAGATGGCCGGCCGGCCAGAAAAGATCAGCAACAGGGAGGGATCTCTGGCAATGAGCGAACCAACCAACACAGCAGGAACCGATTGTGCAACAAATAAGCAGGAAGAAATGGAGGAGGTGGATTGGCTGGCAATACTCTGAGACAGAAAACAAACCATCATGGAGGAGGAGGTCATGTGAAGAGAAGATGATGAAAGCATGTAGGCAGACTTGGAGCCAGGTGAAAACCGAACGAACGCAATGGAGACGTGAGCGGCTGAAGCCCTATATATTCCTCTAGGAATTAAAGGAAATAATAATAATATAATAATCTCTTGCTTCCCATAATGTACCAAGTTTGTCGTTTATTAAGAAGAAGCTACGCAAAAAAAAACAACAACAGGAGACTTACATTTTTATTATATATCAAAATACATTCTTTCTGAACAGAACGAGCAGTCCCACGAAATGTAGTAGTTGTTGTTGTCGTTGCTGTTGTGTTCTCCGATGTCGTGCTTGTTACATTAGGCATGTTAACAACCACTTCGTTACCTTCATTTACCCTGATTGAGCCAGGTTGTGATCGGTCCACTGAGGCAGGCATAAAATCACAACGCATTGTCATATAGGAGGAGGCTGTTGGATCTCGATGGAGAAAACTCTTGCCGAGTTTCACATCAAATGTCCCAGTGAGTTGCATTTATGTAGTGTAGTGACAGCGCTATAACACACAAAATAGAAAGAATAAACTTTTAATAATAATAATAATAATACAGTCGATAGTGAGCTTCTTGTTTCATTTGTCGTCGTTGGGGTAGTAGAATTTTCCAGATGTGCAGCTGGACAGGTGTTGAATCATTCCTGTTACACGTGTTGATTTGCAGTTGATTCGATAGACAAAGCTTCCGTTGTTATCAATCCTCCCCACTCTCCAACCTGTGACATTAGATTTTAAAACTGTCATCTTATCCCATCCAGACTATTGTATGGTTGTGTGTAATTGCATGTAGTGGTTGCGATTAGCTGCTGAACTATTCTCTAGATTTCTTATCTTATTCGGGTCAACTAATCTAGATTTTGCTGCTCGGATAGTCTGACTCACTGACTGCTCCTGTTCTACTACTTTGACCTATGTATTTGACCTGACAATCATTCCAGCAGGCAGGGTGTTAGATAAACTAAATTGTTTTGTCGGTTACAGGCTCCACAGGATTGCTCCTTTAACCGACAAAGCTTGTTTCTAATTGAGTTTGTGGTTGGTTTGAATGCCAGCAGCCACTTTTATTCCTGTCAGCCTTGTTAAGAATTCTGCGTGTAAGGTGGTGGTTTCCGAGGTTCCTTCCTTGTATGGAATTACTACTGATGATTTAGATTCCTTATTGTTGGTGTTGTCATCATCTAATGTAACAGGAAGCTTTGTTCATCGAATCAACTGAAAACACTTCCAATAAGCATGATTCAACACCTGTACACCCAGATGTCTGGAAAATTCTACTACCCCAATGACGACAAATAGGAGAGGACACAGAAACCTTTAAAACTCAGGCAATAAGGGGGAACTAAAGAGTTGAAGAGTAATCACAGATGACCGTCAACTGATGATCTGCGGCTATCGACTAAAGGATGGGTGTACTGCTCAGCCAGCACTCCGCTCCATCCTTCTTTGTGGATGGCTGTGCGTGAGACATGGCCATTGATAGTGGAAGACATGAAAAGGCTGTCTAGCTGTCTTTGATCATAGATGTCTGCCTGCGTTCTATTTCCCGTGTTAGTTGGTGGTATTGTAAGGTGAGCAATATTGAAGTGAGGCATCGGTCGAGTGCTAGGTAAGTAGGAGGGGAAATCAGTCGACGGGGCTGTGAAATTACATCGAGTGAGTGAGGTGGTTAGGAAATGTGTTACGAATGATTGCCTAGTCATCGCCTTCCTCGACAATGGGCAATGTTAGCGGGCTGACATATGGTCAGGTTGGAAAAGAGCTAACCAGTGGTGGTCAAACCAAAACATGACTTCACCAGTGAATGAAATCCACAACAGTTAGTTTAAGCCAGCCAGCCAGCCACGTAGGAAGGTGTAGACTGGCTTCCTGACTGGTTGGGGTCCTCGGGACGGTAAAAACCAATGGCTCGAGACAATTAATGGTGATATGGCTCAAAGTCGCTCTCAATGCTTGGTACAGATACAATCACTCTTCGTGATTTATAATTATTTTGTTCTTCCATATTACAAGACGACACCAATAATAAGGAATCTAAATCATCAGTAGTAATTCCATACAACGAAGGAACCTCGGAAACCACCTTACGCAGAATTCTTAACAAGGCACACAGGAATAAAAGTGGTTGGAATTCAAACCAACCACAAACTCAATTAGAAACAAGCTTTGTCGATTAAAGGATCTAATACCCTGTCTGCAATGACTGTCAGGTCAAATGCATTTGTCAAACTAGTAGAACAGGGTCAGTGAGTCAGACTAGCCGAGCAGCATAAAAACCGAGCAGAGAAATCTAGAGAATATTTCAGCTAAAGCACAACATGCAGTTACACACAACCATACAATAGGCTGGATGGGATAGGATGACAGTTTCAAAATCTAATACAACCAACAGGGTGTAGGGAGGGAGCGATTGATAACAGAAGCTTTGTTTATCGAATCAACTGCAAATACGTGCCTGCAATAGGAATGATTCAAGACCTGTTCACTTGGATATCTGGAAAATTCTACTTCTCCAATGACGACGACAAATAGGAGAGGACAAAGAAAACTATAAAACTCAAGTTTCGAAGTCGTGTGATCATAATAATTGGTGATGTGTATGATTATGAACAGCAATAATGATGAATTGTGTTCGAAACAACTTTGTCATCCAGTAAATACTAAATACTGTTTCACTCACTGAATGACTGTGTGTGATACATGCATCTAATAAACAAACTAATATGGAATTACTTACTACCACTACCATCGCAGTGCGCAAGTTAAACACAAAGATATTCATATTACAACCTTTTTGCCTTGTATTTTTAGTTATTATCTCCCTTCTGTATCTCTCCCTACTCTTGCTTTGTGTGCTACGTGGAATGTGACAACTTGAACTGCCACACATCCGTGCAAAGAGTTCTACGTTCAAACCAGTCAATCACAGCATACAAAAGTAGAGGAAATGAGACATTAGTGGATCTGGGAGGTTACAAATACTGGATGCACCTGTACCAATGAATACGGTTTTGAAGCACTACAATGACCGTATTAATTAATTCAATGGTTTTCAGTCAGGCCTCAACCATGACGTCTTCCCTACCCTATGTAGGGAAAAGCAACTACCAAAGAGTATATGGAGTAAGGTCAAGTTTCGGATTGACCATAGCTCAACCTAATCCAATTTCAGCTAACATTACTTGCAGAGTAAAAAGACGCAGTTCGGCAAGCAGGACACGTGTCCTGGCAGTCCCCAACGTGTCTGAACTGGTTTTTGAAGTTACGTTTATATTAAGATCTTACTGCTGGCTAAAGACAGCCACTAGTCGAGAGGTACACTTTTTGTGACCCTCTCTCCAGAGCGTAGTGGCAGCATATTTATTATTTTGTTTTATTTAAACGCAGAAAAAACTTGGTACAATATGGCACCAAGACGAAGCGTCACACAACAATAATAATAAAACAACATAGATTAAAAGTAAAAATATAGGGGTGGAGAACGGATAAAGAACTTCATCTGGAAGGAAAACAGTCATACTTAACAAGTTCAAACAGTATTCATCAACTGTCATCGGGAAGGGAAAAGAGAAGGAAATTGCAACACGTTCGCCATTGATTACGATTCTTGGTCATATCCGATAACGTTTCGAGTCATCTTTCGGACCCCAACCAGGGAGTCGTGACGCACCAACCGATGCTAATCTAGTACAAATATCCTTCATCCCACGACGCCACGTCATGGACTGACCACCCCTCCACATTTTCCAGCCCGTCCCAGGGCTGGCCAACGAACAGAGACACCTGTACGGAAGCCTCTGGGATGACATTCGCAGCACATGTCCAAGCCACCGGAGCCGATGTTTCCAGACGACGACAACACTCAATGAATGGTGATCTCCACTGTGTTCAAACACACGTTACCGAACCTCAGAATGACTCACGCGATGATGCCATCGAACGGAAGCAATCCTGAGGAGACAGCGATGATCGAACACGCAGAGTCGCCGCACATCCTCAGCTCGTAGAGGCGTAGAGCAAGACAGCCCGCACCGAAGCATTGTATACCTGACCTTTGACAGCCAGGCGGCTAACGTCGCGACGGCGCCAGAGGTAGAATCAGCAGGAACATGAGTCCCAGCCAGTTTAGCTTGTTGGGTCACTGCGGTATTCAAGCCCCCCGACCACCACAGCAAGGTAGCAGTTGTCGGCTGAGTAATGGTAGCATAACTGGTTTGATAGGTAGTCATCTGAGGGAAACACATCACTGCTGTTACATCCCCCCATTCACCAGTAGTTTGACCTCGCCTACAGACCCCCCCCCACCAACCCAACATAGTGTTAACGACTTACGCCATGATGGTAACTGATTTCAGTGTTACGCACAATCTAAAAGTCGTTGTGACATGTTAGGACCATATTAAAGACAAAATAAATGGTGTCAGCCACAGAGATCGCTTATGTTGCTCAACAACCAATTGTATTTACACGTAAAAAATATCTTTAAGTAATCACATTGAAAAGAGGTGATGAGATCATCCGCTTTCCATGAGGTTATTTCTTGAGGCGTTGTCCCGACGAATAACCCATTGGTTGATGACTTGACTAAAGAGCGTTCTCAGTGATTCAGTTGTATTCACTTTTTTCATGAGCTAGCAGCTACCAAATCCACTAAATTCTTACTACTCTTCACATAATAATTCTTGTGCGTCGGTGGCATAGCGGTTAGGACGCTCGCAGACCATGCACATGGTCCGGGGTTCGATCCCCGGCTGAAGCACTCCTCTACCTCGCTCGCTAAGCCAGAAATAATTCTGGTAAAGAGGAAAGGTTGGGCATGAGGCTAGCAACCCCATCCTGTAAAATAAACACTACTACAAAAACTTCAAGCCAACTACCTTGAAGCCCTATGTTCCACTGGGGAACGTGAAGGAAAAAACATATAATTCTTGCTCCTGTAAACCCGTTTATTTTCACGCTACCTTTTCGGGCTTTCATGAGGTGTGACACCTTGAACAAGCTGCATTTATGCACAGTGCTACACGTTGAAAATTTCATTCATATGAATGCTTAAACCAAGGAGTAACCATTTCATAATCAAAAACCACCAACTGCCTTGAGAGCTCAAAGTAACTTATGCCCTGGCTTAATTTTGTATGCCACAAAAATCTATAAGAACTTGACTCACTACAAAAGACAAAATATAATTGAGCCAGCAAAGAATATCCTTTTCGATAAATTCCTCCTCCTCTTCTCGCTCTACAATTATATACATATATGCATGTTTATATACATAGAATATTCTAGATTAGTAGTCAATAACAATATTAGTGTGTGCTTTTTAAATAATATCGATTTGTAAAGTAAGATCACAATGGAATCACCACAGTTCATTAAAGATGCTTAAATTATAATAATAATAATAATAAAGATATAGTAGCAAATAGAATATCAACTAAAATTAGGAAAATTCCACAAAAATTCAGGATCATATTCAAACCTAGATGGCCAAGCGGGTAAGGATAATGTCTGAACCAACCCACTTCTTTTGGATGCACAAATAAGGCCAGTTACATAGGCCGTACAATTAGGTGTGTTTCTCGTCGAATCTACGAACATCACCCACCCTGCACAGTGGTTGGTTGGTTAAGTAAAGGACAAACAAAATCCATATATTCGCAGTGCTATTCTATCTCACTCATCTTGTGGATACACAACACAAGACTGATTGATGTTAACAAGGCGGCGGCTTTCAGGGTCATTTACCGCATACCAACTAACAAATCTCAATTTCGCCTTAAGAGTTCGACTACTAAATATTGCTGAGGGCTGGCTGGCCGTTGGGATCCAGATTAACAAGCCTAATTTGTGCATCCAAAAGAAGTTGGTTAGTTCAGACATTATCCTTACCCGCTTGGCCATCTAGGTTTGAATGATCACTGAATTTTTGTGGAATTTTCCTAATTTAAGTTGATATTCTATTTGCTACTATATCTTTATTATTTTATTATTATTATTATAATTTAAGCATCTTTAATGAACTGTGGTGATTCCATTGTGATCTTACTTTACAAATCGATATTACTATTTAAAAAGCACACACTAATATTGTTATTGACTACTAATCTAGAATATTCTATGTATATAAACATGCATATATGTATATAATTGTAGAGCGAGAAGAGGAGGAGGAATTTATCGAAAAGGGGGATATTCTTTACTGGCTCAATCATATTTTGTGTTTCATACATAGATGTCAGAATAAATATTTTGACTTTAAAAGCATCATTCATAGTGATGTTTTTCGAAGTCAGAAAAAGAATAAACAGTAATTAAAAAAGGGGGCTAGACCTTTAAGGGAAATTAAAACATGATCCCCACTAATTAATACTGCTCACAACAACAGTTATAATTTAAAAAAAGAAATAAGCCATCGAGACAAATTTGTGTGTGCAATATTAAGCAAGGTAATGCAATGCAATGCTTCAGTATCTGGACTTCCATTGCTACAAATTTAGATTACTTACTTTACTTTACTTCGGCTATCTCCTACGGGAGGATGAGCCGGCTTCATGAACATCTCGAATCATCGCTGCCTAGGCGCGGCGATCTGATGCAAGGTTTTGCGACACACTGACCACCGGGTGAGCACAGGGCGCGTCGCTTACCGGGAACGCCGTACCATGGTAGGAGTCGTTTGTAAGAGAGTTCATGAATTTTCATTGGAATTTAGTAAGAGTGATATCCCCAGAATCGCTCGGCCCTTTGTTTGAGAGTGCAGCTCTAGCCTTTACACAACCAAATGTGACCTACAAGGCAGTAGGAGTGGAGTAGGGAGTCCACTATCCATTGGCAGCCGGTGACCGGAGTTCGGTTCATACGCCTTTTTCAATGGGGCCAGACATCCAGGACATCCAACAAGCCCTTTGTCCATACGTCTGCCGGTGAGCTCCAGTGAGCTTCATACGCCAGTCGTTGGAGGTTTGGAATCAGGGTTTCGCCATCTCCCCTAGACTGTCATCCAATGGACAGTCAACCCGGTGAAGAGCGCCGGGCATCCGCTTTCGCCCTCTCACTTTGGTGAAAAACACCTCCGCCACGTGAAGGCAGTGAGTAGGACTTCCTCAGGAAAGGCTATGTAAGACGCCCGGTCATATGGGGGCATTTCAAGAAGTGTGCGGAGGGGTGGCCAACCCGCAGCGCAAGGCACCCACCCCCGACCATCCTGAGGCTTGGGAGGCCTACTAATTTAGATCGGGTTATTTCACACAGGTAAACACCAAGGCCTCTCTTGAATGAACATATATATGTTTTGGGAAGACTTAATTATAATATCGGTTAGTTATGTTTTTACGAGTTGATCACGGATTGATATCGATCAGTTAGAGAACTATTGAAAACCAGCCACAGGGAGTTCTGCCAGACAGACAGTTGTTTCATCAGCCTAGTTCGGAAATCATCGGCAGTACGCACCCACCACTGAACTGGGGTTCGAGCCCAGGACCTTTCAGTTAACTGATATCAATCCGTGATCAACTCGTAAAAATATCACTAATCAAACTATAGAAAAAATTAATCTGATGCTCGCTAGTGCCTTGCTACAGGATGCAGTATCCTGGAGTCAGTCAGTTCTAGTGAGAAGTCATGAGGTCCAGTGAGGTGGTCCATCCAGATGTCATGTGTGAGGATGGATGTCTCATCAACGACGTTGGTTGGGGGTCACGCTAAATCACGAATTGGTAGAAGTTAGAATTCGTGCACTGGCCATTGAATCCGGTCTCAGTGAGTGGCTGAATGGTATACGAGCCAGCCAGCTAGCTTGCTTTGCTTGTAACCAGGTCCTGGGTTCGAACCCTAGTGCAGTACTGCCGATGATTTCCAAACTAGGTAGATGAAACAGCTGCCTGTCCACTATTCGTTGTGGCTGATTTTCAATGGTTCTCTAACTGATATCAATCCGTGATCAACTCGTAAAAGAAAATATAATATCGGCCTTTTCGACACACTGCAGGCAGAACCAGACCCTCGAGCAGAACTCATAGCAGGAACAAATTGGAGATACAAGAGTGTCATCGAACGACCATATTGTGTGTGAAACGAGAACTTAAAGGCAATTGTGCTGCCAGCTAGCTACAGAAGACTGCAATGAACTGGAGGAAATGGTGACGGAATCAAAGATAATAATAATATATTGCGTAACTATGAAGACCCTGGTAACTATTTATCATAAAACTCACTCCATGACTTTGACCGGAACAGGCTGGATTCAGGAGAAACAAGTCATGCATTGATCAGATCGCCACACTACGGATCATCATTGAGCAAAGCTTGGAATGGCCGTCACCTCTCTATCTCAACTTTGTATCCAATGATTTTCCTGATTGCAGTAGACTGGATAATGCGACAAACAGCGGGCAATGAGGAAACAGGCATAAAATGGACTCACACAAAAACGACTTGGAAGATCTGGGTTTCGGTGATGATATATGTCTGATTTCCCACAAGCTGGAAGATATGCAAGTGAAAAGAGCAACAAGTTGGCAGAAGAAGTATCCAGAGAAGATAGGACTTCAGGTGAACATAGAGAAAACAGAGGTAATGAAGATTCATGGACAAGAACAACAACAACACACGACGATCAGCATAAATGGGAGGAACCTGAAAGAAACAACCTCCTTCACCTACCAACATGGGAAGCATCGTTTCAACTGCAGGCTAACGAACTGACGAGGATATTAAAGCAAGAATCGGGAAAACAAGACAAGCCTTCACTACTCTCAAGCCTGTGTGGAGGTCAACAGCACTCAGCATGAAAACGGAAATAAGATCCGGATTTTCAACTCCAATGTGAAGTCAGTGCTACTATACGGATCAGAGACTTGCCCAGCGCGTCATAAAGAGCACCGCAAACAAACCACAGACCTTCATTAACAGCTAGCTGTCTTCGCTCAATACTCAAGATCAGATGGCCGGTCAGAAAAGATCAGCAACAGGAAGGGATCTCTGGGAGCGAACCAACCAGGAACCAATTGTGAAACAAATAGGCAGGAAGAAATGGAGGTGGATTGGCCATACTCTGAGGAAACGAACCATCAAGTGAGTGACATCACTAGACAAGCCATTGCTCGAGTGGAACCCGAAAGGGAAGCGGCGAGTTGGTCGTCAATGCGGGGGTGACTTGGAGGAGGTCATGTGAAGAGATGAAAACATGTGGGCACACTTGGAGCCAGGTGAAGACTTTCGCAGAGAACCGAACGCAATGGAGAAGTTTGGCTGAAGCCCTATGTTCCTCTAGGAATTAAAGGAAACAATAATAATAATAATCACTCCATGACAATATTCCCAATTGTTAACTAAGATAGGTGGGCGCAATATTTGAGAGTCTGAGTGCCACATTCGCTTTATTCAACTGCATGCGTAAGAACTTATAGTGGGGGTGGGGGTTGAAATAATAGGCGTCTGGTTTGGAGACTAGTCTGCTGAACCTACGCGCGAATAAGCATAAATCGCCTTAGAAATCGTAGTGGGATTTATACAGCAGTAACTGAGGTAGCTTTTTTTTCAACGCACTCACATCAGTCAAGTAGTAGTCTGCACCAGATGACTACTTGAGCGTGTAACATAACTATTAGCCCCAAATGGGTGGAGATGAATTACAGCGGCCACAGCCTTCGGCAACCAACTAGTTTCCAATTAATTAATAGTGTTCTCTGAGGAGGAGCTGGTTGGTTTAGTTGCGGAGCTTACGTCGTCCCCCCCTGCTGGACAACATCCCTCTTCAGCGCAATTTTTAGCATAAAGTGAAATGATTTAAATTTCTTCATGAGTGCCTGCTTATAATTAAGCCGAAAATGTCTGTCTGTCTGTCTGTCTGTTTTCGACATAGAACTTTGCACATATGTGCGGCAGTTCAAGTCGCCACAATCTATGTAGCACGCAAAGCAAGAGAAGGAAGTAGAAGAAATGCATAATATAGACAGTAAACAGAGGTGTGAGACAAAGGAGTAGTAATAGCGAAGAACAAAACAGTTTCATCGGAAATCATAAGTCACAAGGAGTGGATGCATCTGCGCCACTGAGAACGATTTTGAGCCATGTCACCAATTGTTTCCAACCATTTGTTTTTACCATCCCGAGGACCCCAACCAGGAAGTCTACATCTCCCTACGTGACTTAGACTAACTGTTGTGGATTTCATTGATTGGTGCCATGTTTTGGTTTGACCGCCGCTAGCTCTTTTCCAGCCTGGCCCTATGTCAGCTAACATTGCCCGTCGAGGAAGGCGATGACTAGGCATACGTAACACATGTCCCAACCATCTCAGTCGATGTAATTTCACAGTCTCATCGATTGATTTCCCCGCTTTACCTAGCACTCGACGCCTAACCTCAATATTGCTCACCTTATTATACCACTTCACGCGGGAGATAGAGCGCAGACACCTATGATCGAAGACAGCTAATCTTTTCATGTCTTCTGCTCTCAATGGCCAGGTCTCACAGCCATAAAGGAGGACGGAGCGGACTGTTGAGCAGTACACACGCCCTTTGGTCGATAGTCGGATATCGCGTCTACGCCAGAGACGGCGAAAACTGGCGAATGCGAACCTAGCCCTCTGTATTCGTGCTGAAATTTCGTCTGAGATCAACCCGTTGGGGCTGATGGTACTTCCCAAGTAATTGAAGCGGTCAACGTGTTCTACCACTTCACTTCCTATTTCTAATCTAGGGGTCGATGAAGTCCAATCCTGCAGCATCATTTTACATTTAACAGGGGCGAGTTGCATGCCAAACATACGGAGATTGTTGCTCAGGGTGTTCAGTAGACTCTGCATTTTGTCAGAGTCCTCGCCTAGAAGGACTATATCGTCCGCATATTCTAAGTCAACGAGATTATTCCCTGGTAGCAAGTCAATCCCTGAGTCGCTGAAGTGTGATAGGGTTAAGTCCATTAGTACGTCTATGATGAAATTGAATAGGAATGGGGATAATGGGCATCCTTGACGGACGCCACTAGTCGTCACCACTTCAGATGACAACTCGCCATAAGCCCTCACCTGGCTGCATGAGTACGAGTAGAGTGCCTTAATCAGTGCAATGTATTTTCTTGGCACTCCCTTTACAGCCAAGCATCGCCAGAGAACCTCCCGGTCGACAGAATCGAATGCTGCCTTTAGGTCAAGAAATATAATGATTGTCGGACGCCGGTAGGAATGCCTATGTTCTAGAATCTGTCGAAGGGTGAAGATGTGATCAATACACCCTCTACCTGGCCTAAAACCTGCCTGGTTTTCTCGTGTTTGTGCCTCCCGAGCACCACTTAATCTACGCAGTATTATTGAGCCTAGGATTTTAGATACTATATTAGTCAAGCTAATCCCTCTGTGATTATCACAAGAAGACTTGTCTCCCTTCTTGTATATCGGGATGATCAGTGACTTACACCAACCCGATGGGACTTCCTCTGATTCCCAGACGCTGCCTAGGACCTCCGTTAACGCAGACAGTAAACTGTCTCCTCCGTACTTAAATACCTCTGGAGTCAATAAATCAGGTCCCGCTGCTTTGCCTAGCTTCAGATTGGTGACAGCTTTAGTAACCTCAGTTAAGGACGGAGGACCTGTGTCTATCTCCCATTCAGGGAGGTGTTGGATGTCCGGTAGGTTAAGTGTGGCTGTGGGCCAATTAAACTGCTCCTCATAGTGTTCTTTCCAGCGCTCCAGACGTCTATCCTGGGAGCTAATTAAGGTGCCATTTTTCTCGAAGATTGTTTCGCTTATCATTTGCCTTTTACCACCTGTTTCCCTGATAAGCCTGAATAGTTGTCTGGTGTTGCCTATCGCCGATGCTTTTTCCATCTCTTTCGCCTTTGTCAACCACCACTGTTCACGGTCCTTGCGGAGACTTTTCGTAAGTTTCTTTTTGTGCAGCTTTCGCTCCTCGTTGAATTCGGAGCTCGCCGGAATAAGTCTTCTAGCATCTATCAGTTCGGATGAGGCAGTCGAAATCCAATGGTTTTTACTCACCTTTGGATTTACCTTATTCACAGCTTTTACAGCTGTATCTATGGCTGACTGAATATTCTTCCAGGCTTCTTCAGGGTGAGCGCAGCTGTCAAACTCAGATATGTGTTTAGCTAGTTCTTCCTCAAATAGGGACTTAGTTCCCTGGTCGAGCTGGGGACGTGATGGGTTTACCGCCAGCTGTTTCCTACGTCCGTTCAGTCGTAAGCACACACGAGCGCGGACCAGTGCGTGATCGGTATCTACACACGTGTTCCAGAAGGAGCGACAATCTCCTACCGACCCACGCCAACGATAGCTTATTGCTATGTGGTCTATTTGTGTCCAGCGTTGATTTGATGATGGGGGTCGCCAGGTCAAACAGTGTCTCTCCTTGTGTTTGAAGTTAGTGCTTACAAGAAACAAGTGATTATCTGAACAGAACTGTAGGAGACGGTCACCGTTGTCGGTTCGCTGGCACGGAATTCCGTATGTGCCACCGACATTCTTCTCAGATTGGCACAATTTCCCTACTTGAGCATTAAAGTCACCAGCTAAAACGACTATATCTGAGCGTTTAGCCTTTCGCAGCAAACTAGACAGCTTTTGGTAGAACTCATCCTTCGTTTCATCCGAACTGCAGTCAGTGGGGGCGTAGGCGGAGATTACGAAAAGGCATCGGCGGGTAGTGCAGTCCTTTCTCCTTTTCACTGATCCGTTCAGGCGGACAGCACACATTCGGCTATCTACCGGGATCCAGTCAAGTAGTGTCTTTTCTGCTCTAGTACTTAAAGCTATCCCAACACCAGCTAATCCTCGTGAGCTAGCCGTCGCATCTCCTGACACCCTCAAGGTGAATTTTGCAGATTCATCCTGTTGGCCAGGTGGGGTTAGGTGAATAACCACACTTGGGTCTTGTATGCGTGTTTCTGAAACACAACATACATCAATGGCTCGGGATGCCAGAGTCTTGGCTAGTGATGCTTGTTGTCCTATTTGGCAAAGTGTCCTAACATTAAATGCTCCTATATAAAATTGGTGGCGTGGTTTTAGGAGGCCATCGGTGGTGGCTTTTTGGCTTCCATCGTTATCAGTGCACACAGAGTGAAGAGGAAGTGAAGAGCCAACAAGTAGAGGAGTTGCATTGGTAGAAGGAAGGCAGGATAATAGAGATGAAGATGGAGACAAAGATGAGCGAGGATTAGAGGGGTTTCGCGTGCACTTCGGATTGTGAGGGCGATTGTTACTTCCTGGCTGCCCACACCGTGGAAGTTGGTTGCGTGACCGCAGAGCCCAGGGGACAACTGCTTGAGGCCGGTCACACACGGCCTGTTTTCGTTTGTTCTTTTTTATTTGGTGTGTCTCAGTAGCGTATTTATCACTTCTGCCCTGTGACACGGCAGCAGAAAGCGCGGTCGTTGTTAATCCGGGCCCCGACCGATCCGGCATGATATTTTGTGATTTATTTGAAATCATAGGATAGGATTGGGTAACTGCTTTTAGTCTAACTGCTATCCAAACAACCTTTCTGGCATGGTAGGACCTGCAGGAACATAAGTTCCAGCCAGTATAGCTTGTTGGGTCATTGCAGTGTTCGAGCCCGACCACCACGTCAAGGTAGCAGCTTTCGGTCGGGAGCCGAAAATGTGGACAGGTACGTTACGTTGAGGATACATTTGTAATAATTAAGAGAAATGTGGTTTAGAATATATGCCCATAAATTAATAAACAACATATTTGAAGACATCAAATTCACCACGAGAGAAGAAGAGTTAGATAACAAAATTCCATTTTACATGTCTTAATCAGGAGAAGCAACACAGGAAATTTAGAAACACACACAGATCAAATACTCAACTATACTAGCAATAATCCAATTACTCACTCACAAAAGAAACTGTGAGCAGACATTGTTTAAAAGAGAGTTCAAACACACCGTAGCACTCCAGCGTTGAAAAGAATGGAAGAAAAATACCTACTAACGGTCTTCAAAAAGAATGGTTATCCTCTCAAAATTTCATCAAGAAGTGTTTAAAATCGAATCACAACACCAACAAGGAACCATCATCGAAGAACACAAGAAAATTCATCCTACCATATATAAGCGAAAATATCTCTGAAATAACAGCTAGATTATTGAAACCGTTTGATATAGATATAGCACACAAGCCAGCCAGCCAGCCAGTCCAATCACTTCATTCGATATTGTGCAAACCGAAAGACACATCCAACAGAAAAAGGAGATAAAATTAATACCATTTACAAAATAAATTGCATGTATGAACTGTAACAGGCATTACATCGGTGGTCGAAGTGGGCGTCCCCTTCGAATCAGAATCCAGGAACACAAATCAGCTGTGAAAAGACATGATATATATATTCCTGTTTCATATCAATGCATATAGATAATTATGGACATCAGTTTGATAACTGGGATAATGTCGAAATTTTAGACAGAGGAAACACCACCAAAAGTGCAGTCAGGGAATTCCTAGAAGCCTGGTACTCAAACGAATATGCAATTAACAAACACGTTAATATAGACGAAATATACCAACTAATAAAAAGTAAATCATGTGACCAGAAAGTTTAAAATCCAAATCAATAATCAAAACATATGTAAAGATGGTTACCGGGAGACGCAATTCTATCTATCACTCATGAAGAAATTTAAATCATTTCACCTAATGCTAAAAATTGCGCTGAAGGGGGATGTTGTCCAGCCGGTGGGGAACGACGAAAGCTCCGCAACTAAACCAACCAGCTCTTCAGAGAACACTATTGATTGCAAATTATCCACCTGAGCTACAAATCTTCTCTGTTATTTCAAAACCAACCAGTTACAGTGATATAACCAAAAATTATGCCTTCTGTTTTGGCTTCGCCAAACGAGTTCTGGGGAAATCTAGTGTCTGATTACTGTGTGAATAACAAATAATAATAATAATTGAAGTCATTGAAGACTGCATATGCAAGGGAACCCAGACAGCATACCTGATCTGATCGAATTATTGTTCAGGTGTAGATTGGAGGACAGAAACTAAAGTATTGACAAATCTTAGACCACTAAGAAATTAATTAGGAAATAAATTCTGGGCTTTTATTGCTCCTTAAAAAATATACAATATCGATTTTTTCGGGCTGGTGCAAGCCAAATTAATTTCTTTCAGCTGGCTTCTTGCTTGAAGGTAAAGGTTCCCGGTCTTCGGTTAACTTCCATGTACCTCATCACTCGACTGCTGTAGCTTTGGTTGACTCCAAAGGGAGTGGTGCTGGAATTGTTTATACGTGGTTTGTAGTATGTGGTGTGTGCAAAGACTGTCGTTGCTGAGGACGGAGTTGATCCTTTCACCTGTTGATCATCCGGTGTTGTCATAAAGACAAAACAATACTACATATAACTAGTGTATATTATATGGACTTAAGAAAACGTACAAACAGACAGATACGAATTTTCTGTTAGTCTGTGGAAAGGTCAATTTTGGTGTCTGCTATGGATAATTTGTCCGGTAGATGTAGCTATGGCACCGTCTGTGGACGCTTTTAAGCAAAGGCTGGACAATCATGCAGCGACACAAGGACTGCGTCCACAAGGCCTATCCCCTTAAAATCCCATACACCATTCAGGGGTAGACAACTAAGTTCGTCGTTTTACTTCTTTACATTCTCTCCCGTCTTACTCTCCTGACAACTCTAACTACACATTATATATTATATATATATATATATATATATATATCAACTTCAAATTTATTCAGCTATCTGTTTTTAAGTTTTCTTTATTTCTTTTTCTGTCTGTTTGTCTGAATAACTTAACTAATTATATCTATTATTATTATTATCTCTTTTTTTTGACTACGATACCGGAGGGCTAACTGGTGAAAGGATCAACTCCATTCACAGTAGTAACAGTCATAACACACCTCATACTACAAACCATATATAATTAATCTCAGCACTACTCCTTTTGGAGTCAACCAAAGCTATGACAGTCGTCAAGTGGCGGGATGAACCACGCAAAGGCTTACCGAAGATCAGAAACCGTTACCCCACAATCAAGAGGTTAGCACAAAGAAATCAAATTGGCTTATACTAGCTCGTAAAAACGATATTGGATATCGGATACACTACTGCAAATAAGGTCCGTAGTCGTGCAATGCCATGAAACTGAGCATCCTGAGTAGTTTTTAAACCCAAATCCTCATCTGAATCAATTAGTAATGTCCCCACTTCTATTTTAAATTCTCCCTGTTTATCACCATTATGTGTTGGTGCAACCCATTTGTTTATGGAATCCATTAGAGTAGCCAAAATAGTTAGCAAACCGGAATCTTGCAGTACCATCACGAAACGTTTTAGTGAACCCCTCTTCGTGGTCGAAGACACAATTCAACAATAAGACAGGCACCCCATCCGACATAGAGGGGGATAAAAGTGGCACGTTCAATAGAGAAAATAGGGGAAATAAAGGGGGAATTGAAACGTCCCCTACCCGTTTTCCCAGACTCCGCATAATGTCTCCTTTTTCATGAGTCTCCTCTTGAACCATGAGTCAAAAAACACAATGATGTACAGTTATCTCTATGAATTTATATATTCTGTACATATATACACAGAAATTGGTTCAGCTTAACTATGAGGAGCCCTATGGGAAATTGGGGTTTTTTTTGAAACATATATATGAAACCCATTTCATGTAACCACTTTAAACATTGCATTACTTGTAAAGAAACGTTCTTTTTAAATCACGCACTTCTGCTACGGACGCATCTGATTGGTCAATGTAGACTTGCCAAGGTCATTATTAGGTAGCTTCCTTTCGGGCTGTTATAGTTTACAGCCACCTTACCGTCCTTCCCACAGTGAGTAAAAAACCTGACTCACATAAACCCTGTCACGTATAATCCACTATAATTACGCTGAGTATCACAACAACTCACCTTCAGTGTGGCGTTAATTCCCGCCAAACTTTAATAGGAACCTAAACAAATATAATGCAAATGACGTTCATGTGTCTTCATATCCGTTTCCAGGTTAGGTTTTATAAAAGCACTGGATAAATGTAGGACATAGGAAACACTTGTGTATCATATTTTGCAGTATACCGCACTACTCGTGTTAGTTGTTAACGTTGATTGACTAAGGAAGACAAATGAGGATGTCACTGCTTGATTAAGGAAATGGAGAAGAGGAGAAATTGAAGAGAAAAATCTTCTACGGTTCAGTAATTATATTTTGTACTACCTGATACACATATATTCAGTGACAACAAGTATAGCTAGTAATAAATTAATAACCCCGACCAAAGATAAGCAAAAAACCAGATTTTGTCATCCAAAGTACGTATTATATTTCGGGACCAAGTCGCGGGTAGAAGTGAATGCTTAGCTAGCTAGTAATCGTGCACGCACGTGACACGACGGAGTACCAAATGGCGGGGATGCTTGACCGGAAGCCTTCAGCTAAACAAGTCGACTTAAACAGTGAGGGTCAGCATCCAACGTTGAGTGATGATTGCTGTGGTCAATAATTTTGGGGAATTATTTAGCGCTACAACATCAATCGGAGTTTCCTCTTAAACCATGACTGCACCATATCACATATTCTGACATTGATAAGACTTAGTTTCACCTGTTCATATCTTTGATTAATTGATTGTTGCTGGACGTCTGCAGCACACAGTTCAAAAAACTTTATATGACGCTTGCTCCAAGTCCCTAAACGTATATGAGCACTGAATTGACACAGACAATGAAGAAATGGATTCTGTTTCTTGTGCTGCACGGATTAGTAGTATAGCACCTGCTTTCTAACAGATGTCATATCCTGAAGCGTTCATCATACACAGCCAGTACATCTAAATCTGGCTAGTATCGTACTTACATGTAGTCCCGCCATATAATACTGATTTGCCCCAACTTTAAAATAATACATTTTTCTAGAATGCACACTTCGTAATACCACTCGTTCGGAATTTAAAATTCGCCCAAACTAGAGTCGCTACTCCAGACCGTTGGTTGTTGGGAGAAACTGATAAAGCTGACTGGATGAATTTTGACGACGTATGAAGCCTTGGACCTTTCGCGGACAATCAAGTCGGTTATTCTGAAATTGTGACTAGTTTGGATGAGAGGGTGTTTGCGTTTACGCAAAGTACTATATATACCAAAGCAAATTCTTATACCAACAATTCCTATAGTACTTTTTCTATGTAGACTGAAGGCAAATCGAAATGCCACATTGATGGTTCAAAATAAGAAATGCATTTTCAGAGCAAAATCGTGGTGCTCGACCAGTTAGGGACCGTGCATCAACGAACGATTATAACATTAAGGCGTACCGAGTGGCGTGGGTGGTTGACAGCGAGCCTTCAGCTACACGAGTGGACTTAAACAGCTGAAGCTAGTATCGATTGTTGAGTGACGAGCTCTTTTGGATACAAACTTTGGGGATCATTAACAGCTGTACCAGCTTAATTACATGAATATACGTAATGTGCGCATGCATTGCATTTTGCATGATAAATTTGCTGTTCTCTTCCCAGTATTTCGACTTTTCTTTCTACCAGATGGAGCAGAGATTGTTTCAGAGAAAACCTCTGTCTTTATTTTTCATTCTAGGTGCTTAGTGCTTTTGAGCTTTGTCGAGGAAGGCTAAAAATAGAAGCCGACTCTGAATAATCTTTCGGTGATGTACGAACGCAGTGACGGCCCTCCATCCATACAACCGGAACTTTTGTAATAGTTAAGTGCGTCCACAAACTTTCATTTTCGGGCTTACCGGTCAAGGCGAAAATATGTAGCCGGCCTCGCGAATGTGTAGAACTAACAATCTTTTTTATAAGTAGTTTCTCTGCTGCTGTTTCATTATCAGGTCATTATGTTCACTGAAACTACACATAAACAAGGTTAACAATCAGGGCGCCTGATAGCTTCTTAGTCGATTTCCGTATCTTCGACTGGCAACTTCCAATATTGAAAAGTACAGTTCAAACAGGCAAGTGAAAGGTAATCTGCTTACAAATATAATAATGCAAAGAAGTATCAGTGTTACTGATGACACAACGATAGAGGCCGATTAGTCAGCATTTATTTCTGGGGTAATGTTTCGCTGGTTGTTTATCTGACTATTGCACGAAAAATCAGTATATATCGAGTACGAATTGATGAACACCCGTGCTCGTCTGTGTTTGCCTACAATAACTCGCACTTTGAACATTTGACTGCTAGTCAGATACCCGCCTGAGGACAGTCTGAAAGTGTAAGGCGACCCGACGCCATCAATTACATTGGCTTCCAGTCCTAGTGACAATCGTCAAGCAGGGCAAAGCGCCCATTAGCGGCGTTGTCTTACATGTGTCGCGTGTTAGTATGAACGATAATAATAATACTTTATATTTTCATATGAACATAAAGTTACATGAAAATGCATGCCAATTTTACAGGCACGATCAAGTATGATATAATGACAAATAGTAGATTGTCTACAAGTTAATAATGTTTGAACAGCTAAAAATTTGATATATATATAAATACACTCATTGTCTGACCCAGGCCGTATCATTATTGAATTAAACAGCAGTCCTCCAGGTTGCGCAGGAAAATCGACTTCGTTTTGTTTTCAACCCGTAGTTGTAGGCATGCGATAACCAACCAATATTGAGGTAAGTACAACGTTTACAAGGGATAGTAAGCTTTTTGTGTATTTGGTGCACAACCGTACCCTATATAGAATAGGAATAAAATAAGTCGAATCAAATTCATAGAGAGCTATAAAATGTTAGGTTTAGTGGAATATAATGAGCAGGTGAAGACGTTATTAGAAAATGAATGAGATGAGACATTGTGAAGTGATATTGGAAGATACGACAAAGGAAAGCATGTTAATTTTTAAGATGCCCCATAAATCTGTGCAGAGCCCACGTGGTCGCATCTCAGTAATAGGCTGACCGAATGGTATATGTTTAAAGGTAGAAGCATGATCTGTCTAGGCGATCATTATTATCTTTTTCAAGATAAAGATTCAAGCCCTCATAGAAATCTCGAGCCATCAAATTGCATATTGCTGTTCCTGCAGAATGGGGCGATTCACCTTAGTGTCCACCACCATATCTACCGATCAGCATGCGCCACTCTCCCTCCTTTTATGATGTTTGGCTCTGATTGTTATGGCTACAGCAAATCTTTGCTTGGTTCCAGACACGTTCGTACCTCACATTCCATTTCTCTAGCTTTCTTAGTGAGTGCTTCTAATAGATCTCCACATACAGATTTATGAACATATTATATATGTGTGCATGCGTCCTAATTAACAGATTAGTTTATAAAATGCTAAAAATTTAAAAAGTAAAAAGAGTAGGTCTTGTGAATACCGGAGCAAGATTCATCAGAACACTATAGTTAGAGTTCAATGTAGGTAGTATGAACTGAAGGTCGGTTCGCAGGACTTATTGTACTACATTATCATGAAAGTCTTTTATATAGTAAACATTTGACATTGCAAAGTAACCAGTCTACACATATTATAAAACGATATTAACACATAACCAACAGAATTTTAACATTTGGTTAACAAAATGGTGCTTAATGACAAACTAAAAGAGTTTGCAAACGATAGTAGTTCTAGTTCCTATCTGAGAGCCTCCGAAATTATAGGTCCATTTAGTGTATAAACTTGAATACTACACCTGTTGTTTTTTGCCTATATTTATAATTCTAGATAAAACACTAACGGTTAAGATACGTATCCTCAAACAGACAATAAATCTCGTTTGTAAAACTACTACCCAACACAATAAGTGGAATAAAATGGACATAAACCGACAACATGAAAAAGGTATAACTCACCACAACATCACAAGGACAGATGAACGCTCGTTGGGCACCATATATCCCTCACCAACTGCAACCCACCTTTCCTTAGATAATGTGATGAACTTATACCCATAATGTTGCTGAGCAGTTGATATTCTCAACTCCTGTCGGAACAGCTGAAACTCATAAACCTTCCTAACGCTAAGAAAATACCCGTAATCAGTAGAAATCCATTAATTAATGCGTCCGAAGCTTATGTACTTACTCCCAACAATGACATTGCAGATCAAATGAGATAAACACATCACTGATTTCAAAATAACACATCAATGAACTATAATTCGAGGACTCTGCACACAACAAAGTTATGTATGAATATTTACTTCAAGCTTTATTTTTTTCCCAGGCACTTATAATCCATCCACCAAAGACCTGGTTTTTTTGTTAATGCGAAGACAATACTCCTGTATTTCCTGTTGTGTTGCACTCACTGACAATCTAGCAGATTTTTCCAACTGTACACAGAAATGATTGTATATAAGTGAAAAGGCTGTTTTATACTGCTTGGATTAACATTTATCAAGTGTATGTATAATCTCCAGAGAACATGTAAAGCATATCTTGCTACCGCCTGTGAATTGTGATTGAATTATATGGTTCTATTTCTGTAACAATTTGATGATGCCTGTAAACTGGCGTCCCTCATGTACTGTACTATGAGAATAAATTTATTTATTTATTTATATCACCCTCACGCCGTTGATTCACCCGTCACTTCCCATTCGCATTCCACTCGGGCGATGGCCTGCACTGAACGCGACGTCATTCGGCGACCTCTTCAGAGTATGCCCGATTCATCTCCATTTTCTCCTACATATTTGTTGCGCGATCGGTTCCTGGCTGGTTAGTTCCTAGCCAGAGTTTCTTGTTGCTAATTCTTCTTGATTGGACATTTGATCTTCAGCATGGAGCGAAGTGGGCAGCTGTTGATAAATATCTGCGATTGACTGTTGGAAGTGCTTTTCATGACGCACGCGCATTGCAAGTTTCTGATCAATATGAAAGAAGTAACTGACTTGACGCTGGTGTTGTAAATCCAGATTTTTTGTTTATGCTGCCGGTGCAGAAGACTTGTGGTGATTTCCAAATTACTTCTCGGTTAACGCTATGTGTCAAAGACGTCATCGAAATGTCTGAAGGAAGTTGAGGCCGAGGTTCGACTGGTCATTCCACGCTTTGTTCTGTTATGTCGATGCATGGAGTTGTAATTTGAACAACACATGATTCGTTCGCTCTTGCTGAATGCAGCTTGTTCTGGTGGGTCTGTTGCGCATATAGTGCATCTTTTATTCCCTCCAGGATGACGTCACTTGGTGTCTTACTTGACATGGACAGGAATGTTATTCCATGCCAGTCAGTTCTTGCAGATTGAGGCGTGAGTCGCCGATCTTTGGTAGCTTGACAAGGTAGCCGGCCTTTCTTCTAGTCAGTAGGCACATTTCCTTCCTTCCCTCCAATCCTTTTGCGATGATGGCGTGAGCAGCCTATGGGTCCGTAACAATGCTTCGACTGGGAGGAGAACTCCGTTTGGTTCTGGTGCCTTCCCGACTGGACTTCAGCAGCATTCAAGATTTCTGCTTTCGTTGGAAGATTGGTGTGCACTGGGAGGGATTTGTGTGCGTGCTGTTGTTGGTGGTGTATTTCTTGGCGAGTTGCAGTTGGCGGTCGATTCAAGAGTCCTTTGAAGTGATCACTACATTGTTTTATTCGCCCCTTCTCGTTGGTAATTTGGCTTCCTTCAACATCGTTATAGGCATGACCTGCGTTGATCTCTTCGCGGATAGAGACCTGATTACCTCGTATACTGTTCTGAGGCCTCTCTCACCGTCAGTCTGACGTCCTTCGGTTGCCGGCAAGTGTGTCGTAGTATTATCTCGTGTCTTTCCTAGTACTCTTCTTCACTTCTTTACTCAGTGCAGTGCACATTGAGCTCAGCTTCTCCTTTTGTTCTCCTGTCCATCCTTGCATTGAGTCATCTTCTCTTTCACAATCCTCCTCTCCTGGCTCCTATTAGCTTCCAGGTAGGTGCCCATCGAAAGCCATTACTTGTCTTTTCTCATCTTTATCCCAGTGTAACACCAGAAGGCAAGGGTGAGGCAACAGATCATTTATTAAGGAAATCAACGCATATTTATATATTTGCATGTACATTACTATGGATATTTAGGCAAACAAACACAGTCTTCCGATTGGTGGTTGTTTCTCACGTAAAGTTAATCTTTCATCTATTTATGACTGTTTCTTGAATGTCAGATCATCTATATGTTAACTGTATCCGCCTACGCAAAGTCTGCTGTGGTCGGTTTTGAATCAATCTTTGTTCACATTTTCTCACGACAAATCTTGGGAACGTAAACATTGACGTAAATTGCCGTCTACCAATTTGGCTAGTAGACAGCTCTCACCACACCAGAACGGTTATACACGTCTCCTTGAACATCATCTTCACATAGTTAGTTCCAATGTTGTTCCGCGCAGGCTTCCTCAGTGATGCCACGTAGTGTCTCCGAATTCGCTCTGATCTGATCTGTAGCCAGAGTATCTCTTGTAGTTCTGTTCTTCAGTTTCTGGGTGTTGAACTTGAATTGTGGTCGTCTGTCTCCAGTTGTCCTTACTGCTTTTAGCTTGACTTTGTTGGTTCCCTGAACTGGATGACAGTCTGAGTTCACATCTGCCCCTTCATTTGACTGCATCTCCACTTCCCTGAACAGCATTGAGGTGAAATCTATCTGGTTGAGGGTGTGTCCATCAAGTGAAATCCATGTTTCCTTGTCCATATCCTTGTTGTCTAGGAACTTAACCTTAAGTTCCTATTATTCGCTAAGACGCTCCGAATCGATAATTAATGTGAACGATTGTCGACTTTAACTCCAAAACACAAGGACTTGTAAGAAAGAGAATGTATTGTTCGGCAGTTAAAATCTTTATCGTACAAAAGTCTACAAACCAATGTTTTACAAGGAATGTACTGTACTTTTGTTCGTATTCTCTCGTTTTCTTCCAGCTTGTACACGACAGAACCTTTTGCGCCTTCGCATTGCCGGCCAGTGGTGACCAAGACCAATTAGCCAACGTTAAATGTTCACGTTCATTTACATTTGTGTTTGTACACACTGCCCCCGATCACAAAATCATTGAAGATGCGGAATTCTGCGAATTCTTCTCCACTGTCACTCATATCTCCGAGAATCTCTCGACCCATTATGAGTTCTCTCTGAGTATTGTCTGCTCCCAGTTCGGTTGGCATTCATATCGCCCATAAGGATTTTGATGTTTCGAGATGAGAATTTGCCCATTACTGCTTGCGTCAGTGGCACAGGGGTTAGGAATCTCGCTGACCATGCATATGGTCCGGGGTTCAATCCCCTGCCGACGCACACATGATATCAAACGTCGCCTGCACAATCTGGCCTACTCCAGTGACCCAGACAACAACCACGATTAGTTATATTGAGCAAGTGGCTATCATGGTATCACCAACACCGACCAAAGCTGATTATGTGCAGTGGCAAATAATTTCCAGAATTACGACAGGAACGTTCAACTCAGAAGGAAGGTTCCAGCCATGCAATGCTACGCGCTTACGAACAACGAACTCAGAACAACAAGAGAAGAAGATGGGAGATTCCTGAAGACAACAACAACAAAGAGTAATGGATAAGAACCTAAATAGTGAGTGACATTCAAAACCTAGCGGGAGATATGTGTATGTGTGTGAGTCTGATTTTTGTGGGCATGGCATAACCGATCAACGTTCACAGTTCCTTGCAGTTATTCACGCCCTAACGCGGGAATTCAGCAAGTGCGTAACAGTGCAGATGTCGAGTCCAGAGGCAAGTAACTCGTACGAGTTGCTCAAAGCATCCCTCCTCAAGAGAAACGTTCTCATGGATCGACAGCGTCTGGATGAATTATTTCGTAACATCGAGTTAGGGGATCAGTCAGCCGTGAGCATGCTGACAAGAATGAGAGAGGATTTTGGCCAAAGTGAGTTCGACGGAGTACTTTACAGAGAACTTTTTTTATCCAAACTGCCACAGTCAGTACAGACTGTGCTGGTGACACTTCAGGGTGTTCTTATGGATGACTTAGCTATTGCTGCTGATAAAATTCTAGAAATAACTAGACGGTCGGTTCCTGAAATATGCTCGGTGGCCAAACATACTTCGAATACGGGTACTGCAATGATAGAGTTATGCAACTCCATCCAGCAGATGCTTAGGTCAAACATGCCATCGTCCTAAACCCCCTCAACGGCAAAAGGCACGTGGTCGATTTAAGTCGAACCCGCGTTCTCTAACAAATCCTGACTAATGTTGGTATCACAACACCTATGGCCAGGAAGCGAAATGTTGCCTTAAACCTTGCAACTCCGGTAATGTCTCAAAGTCTGTGGGAAACTATCCCGCCGGCACGCGTTAGCGGCAACCGTCGCCGGTGGCACTAGCCGCTTACTTTACATCCGTGATGTAATGAGCCAGACGAGATATCTAGTCGACACAGGCGCCGAAGTCAGTGTCCTTCCTGCTACAGCAGCAGATCGACAGAAGGATCCTAACTTCAACCTACAGGCTGCAAATGGAAAACCAATTGCAACCTATGGTCGGAAATACGTCTATCTGAACGTAGGTTTACGCAAACCTATTCGGTGGATTTTCCTTCTCGCTGACGTCACAATGCCCATCATCGGCACGGACTTACTTAATCATCATGATTTGCTCGTAGACGTCCGCCGTAAACGAATGATCGACAATACTACTAGCCTGTTTATAAAAGGCATCACCTATGTAGGCCCCAGCTTGTCAATCATTAAGATGAAAGCAATCCTCGATCCAACTTTTCAACCGATTGTTGACAAATATCCGGAACTGAATTGCCCATCTAACGATCTCCCATGCATAACCAGCAATATTATGCACCAAATCATAACCTCAGGACAACCCGTGACATCTAAAGCACGACGACTGGCCCCTGACAAACTGAGAATTGCTAGAAATGAATTCGATCATATGCTCACCCTTGGCATCATTCGGCCATCGAATAGTCCATGGGCATCCCCATTGCATATGGTACCGAAAAAGGATAGCAACGATTGGCGACCCACTGGTGATTACTGGCGAGTGAACGCCAAAACAACTCCTGATTGCTACCCATTGCCTCACATACACGACTTGACGGCAACGTTGTCTAGCGCATTTAGGTTTTCTAAAGTCGACTTGGTTAAGGCGTATAGCCAAATCCCGATGGCTGCGGAAGACATTCCGAAAACGGCTATCATCACACCTTTCGGACTTTTCGAGTTCCTACGTATGCCATTCGGCCTCCGGAATGCGGTCCAAGCATTCCAACGCTTTATCGATGAAGTATTCGTTGGTCTCGACTTTGTATACGCATACTTAGACGACTGCCTCATTGCCAGTCCAGATAAGGAAACTCAGCTAAGGCACTTGGACTTGGCATTTGAAAGGTTACGCCAACATGGTGTTACCATCAATATCCAAAGGTGTCAAATAGGCGTTGACTCACTCGATTTTCTGGGTCACACTATTGACTGCCAGGGCATTCGCCCACTAGCTACTAAAGTCGAAGCGATACGGAACTTTCCAGAGCCAAAGACAGCGGAAAGTCTTCGCACTTTTAACGGCTTGGTAAGTTATTACCGGCGATTTATTCCTAACTGTGCTTCTCTGATTCAGCCATCAACAGACCTCCTTCGAGGGAATAACCAGTCTATCGAACTCGACGCGTCTTCTCGACATGCTTTTATTCAGGTAAAGAAACCTATTGCGGATGCGACACTTCTGATGTATCAGGATCCAACAGCACCGTTAAGTATCTTGATTGATGCATCAGACACCGCAGTCGGCGCAGTTCTGCAACAACTAGTTAACAAAGAGTGATAACCACTCGCCTTTTTCTCGAGGCGCCTTCAATTAGCTGAAACGAAGTACAGCACATTTGGAAGAGAACTTCTAGCTATGTACTGTGCTATACACCACTTTCGACGTTAGGTTGAGGTTCGTGAATTCATCATTTTCACTGACCACAAACCTATGACGTACTCTCTGAACTCAACTTCAGATAAGTATTCACCCAGGGAATCATGACAACTGGATTACGTCTCACAGTTTACATCGGATATTCGCCATGTATCCGGAGTGAACAACACTGTGGCAGATGCCTTGTCACGTATTTGTTCCTTCACCCAAATCGACGGGATAGACCTTGTAAAACTGGCTCGTCTTCAAAAAGAAGATACCGAAAACAACTCTACAATTAGTCGAGAAACCGTTAGGTATAGGAAAAGATACTATTCTCTGCGACATTTCCACTAGTACTCCTCGCCCCATCGTGCCTAGAAGTTATCACCGTAACTTCTTCAATACGTTGCATGGCTTGTCCCACCCAGGTTTTCGGACTACCGTCAAACTCGTAAATAGTCAATTTTGTTGACCTGGTATTAATAAAGAAGTGAGGGAATGGGCACACACGTGCTTAGCTTGCCGAAATTGCAAGGTAGTGGGACGCACGAAAAGCCCTCTTGGTACCTTTCTTGTCCTTGACGCTTGTTTGGAACATGTTCACGGAGATTTGGTTTGGCCCCTTCCGGAATCTCATGGATATTCCTATATCTTAACCTGCATCGACCGTTTCACACTATGGCCTGAGGCATCACCCTTCAAAGATGTATCTGCTGAAACAGTCACACGCGTCTTTGAAGAACGATGAATCGCGAATGTTGGATGCCCATCCTACATAACAAATGATCGCGGGCGGCAATTCGAAAGCGGTTTATTCTTCGCTTTAACTAAAATCCTTGGTTGCGTTTTCAAACAACAGCCTACCATCCTCAAGCTAATGGTATGGTAGAACGTCTACACAGACAGTTGAAAGCTGGTCTATCAGCTGCAAATAACACCCATTGGACTGAATCCCTTCCGTTAGTTCTCCTAGGGATAAGAAACGCCTTAAAAACCGATGCTGGTTTTACTACTGCTGAGCTAGTATATGGCACGACACTACAACTGCCAGGTGAGTTTGCTTCTCCCTCGAGCTTCCCACCAGCGGCAGATCACTCCTCATACGTCAGCAGGCCTACAAACGCAATGCGTTCAGTCAAACCTGCACTTCATTGATGTCTTCGTTCACCCCTGTTTAAAAACTTCTTCACACATATTTGTTCGTCGCGACTCTGTGCGTCGCCCTCTAGAACCCCCGTATGACGGACCATATAAAGTAATTAAACGTACGGATAAATTCTTCGTCTTGGACAAGAAAGGCCGCAAAGACACTGTCAGCATTGACCGTTTGAAACCGGCTTACTTGGAAGGTAATCCTGTTAGCCTAGAGCTAAGCGTACCCGATAATCCACAAGTAATTGAATCTCCTTTAGTCCTCGAAGAACTCCCTAGCACGGCGAAAGCCACCGAAACTTCGGTCGAGCCCTCTAAGAGAACGCGTTCTGGACGTCACGTAAGATTCCCAGAATACCTTCACAGCTACATCACATAACTCATTCGTTTATGGTATTAATCATTACTTCTTCTTTTCAGACACATCAACCTTTTTTATGTAGCATCACTAAACACAAGTAAAAGAATTTTTTCCTATAACCGTACATTATACATGCACTTAAAGAAAATGAATTAGATGTATACTTTTTTCGATGTTATAAACTTTACATTATTTCAGTGTATCGTAGATGCACATCATTTTAAAAAATCGCTCATTTGGTACATTTTCCTCAACAAGGTTCTTAGCATTCTTGTTTTCTTTTCCAGGTGCCACGGGCACTGGACAAGAAACAAACAAAGCACAGGATCCAACGAACAACATTGACGCGATCAACGATCGGTGTAACAACGCTTAGCTATCATTAATATACTAACTGTGCGAATGGTCCACCGAGGGAGAGGGCTGTCGAGTGGTTGCGCCACAGGATGATCTTGCATGCCGTTCTTGTCTCGCAGAAGGCAGGGATGGGTGTGTTTGGTTCACCTGAAAACCAATACCCAGTCAATGGGTGTATCACAGTGTGAATAAACTGGTTGATCCTGCCAGTAGTCAATCATATGCTTGTCTCAGAGATTAAGCCATGCGTGTCTAAGTACATACCTTAAAACGGTAAAACCGCGAATGGCTCATTAAATCAGCTATGGCTCCTTAGATCATATATGCTACATGGATAACTGTAGTAATTCTAGAGCTAATACATGCAATTATGCCCTGACCCTCAAGGGAACGGGTGCATTTATTAGAACAGAACCAACCGGCGGCAGTTTCGGCTATCTCTGTTGAATTCTGTGATGACTCTGGATAACTTTAATGATCGCAGTCGGCCTTGTGTTGGTGACGGATCTTTCAAATAAGGCGTGAGGCTAGCAACCCCAACCTGTAAACTTGTGCATCACTCATTTTAAATTATTACCAAATTTGGATATAAATCAAGGATAAGACTCGGTGCCGTACACACCAGTTATATGGAGGAATTACTTCAAGCTTTATTTTTTCCCAAGTATTTGTAATCCATCCAAAACATACTTGAATTTTTTTGTTTTTTTGTTAATGCGAAGACAATATTTCTATATTTCTTGATGTGCTCCATTGAATGACTAGTAATCATATTGTTCCCATAGACAAAATGACTGCAACTACATTATTTAACCATGAACCAAATTTATGTAATTTAAATAATACTTATCCATGCCTGTACAATTGGTGTGTCCTACACAGGTAGAAAAAATATGTATTTTATTATTTTATTATTATCAAATATGCTTACTAATCGTATGTGTAATTTATCATATTGATGATGCCTGTAAACTGGCGTCCCTCATGTACAAAAATGAGAATATATTATTATTATGTACAGACACCATAGTAGCATAGGCAGACAGACCAGTAGGCACTCCACCAAGCCGCTCGGAAGAGTTTTTTTCACCCATGAGGGAACCATCGAGAACTTTATTACTTCCGGCTGGTCCGGTCTTGAGGTCCTTACAATCTCACTAGGAGGGTAGTGAGCTATAACGGTATATAATTCCCCAAAGTTATTGACCACAGCAATCATCACTCAACATTGGATGCTGACCCTCACTGTTTAAGTCGACTTGTTTAGCTGAAGGCTTCCGGCCAAGCATCCCCGCCATTTGGTACTTCGTCGTGTCACGTGCGTACACGACACAGCCAGCCAGCTAAGCATTCATTTCAGCCCGCGACTTGGTCCCGAAATATATCGCGTACTTTGGGCGACTAAATCTGGTCTTTTGCTTATCTTTGGTACTCGAAGTGCGAACACTATAGAAGTTGTTGGTATAAGATCTTGCGTCAGTATACTCCGTACAATTCGCGAACGTCGATACCGTCAACCTCCAAACTGGTGAGCTCAACCCTGAACTTCATCTTCAACTAATACGCAGATAAACCCGGTGAGTTCCTTCCTTTTTGTGTTTGTTCTTGTACAATATTGTAATCGGCATACATTCCGTCCTGAGTGATCCTAGCCCCAAGGTTATTCGTATTCGCTCAACTGCCAAAACCATTCAACTCGTACCATATTGGCCAGATAATGCTGAAACGTGGTTTCAAATAGCCTAATCTGGCTTTTGTGAGCATGGGATAACCGATCAACGTTCACAGTTCCTTGCAGTTATTCACGCCCTACCGAGGGAATTCAGCAAGTGCGTAACAGTGTAGATGTCGAGTTCAGAGCTAAGTAACTCGTACGAGTTGCTCAAAGCATCCCTCCTCAAGAGAAACGTTCTCACGGATCGACAGCCTCTGGATGAATTATTTCGTAACATCGAGTTAGGCGATCAGTCAGCCGTGAGCATGTTGGAAAGAATGCGAGAGGTTATTGGACATAGTCAGTTCGATGAAGGACAGTTCAGAGAACATTTTTATCCAAACTGCCACAGTCCGTACAGACTGTGCTGGTGACACTTCAGGGTGTTGTCATAGACGACTTAGCTATTTCTGCTGATAAAATTCTAGAAATAACTAGACGGTCATTTCCTGAGATATGCTCGGTGGCCAAACAGACTTCGAGTGAGGATACCTCCGTCAACCTCCAAATATGTGTTTGCTATGCTGGGAGGAGCAGACAATAATACAGGAAGAGAATTCATCATCATCATGGATCAAAAGTCTCTGACCGAAGTGAATGAATGATACAGGGGAGCTATTCCCTTGACTTCGGCGAATGATTTCGTGGTTTTCGAAGGTATCGAGTGAGTACAAGACAATCAATCACAAGAATCGGATTCACACAAGACGACATGGATGATTTCGCATGATTGATGGCTACACTAAACATCGAATAGAGTTCATGCCAATCTCAAGAATTTAGAGATGCAGTCTGCTGGACATAAACAAAGGCGACAAGAGGAGCAGATGTGTAGGTGTTCACACCATTATCTAATATAGAACCTGCTTCAACGTAAAGTCGAAAGCCTCGGAAGAAGCTGAAGATAGGTAGGCTACATTACAGGTCAGGTCGAAGAGTTAGAAAACGAAGGACACATTGATTGCAACCGACAGAGGAATATTGGAGACATTACGTAGCATCATCGAGGAAACCTGTGTGTTTGTGTGTGGAGGTAGACTGTGATACTCTGAATGGGATGATGCAAGAATACTGTATAGTCTCATTTGTGGAAGAAAGAAGAGACAAGATGAGGAATGGCGCTCTACGGACATGTGGAAGTTAGCTAGTAAAGGGGTATAGAGAGGTGGTGAAACAGAAGTTGAACGGTGCAAAGATGGACAACAGAAGGATAGGCTGACTTCAATATACATCGAAGTGAAGAAGAGTGCTGGAAAGGACAAAAGACAATTCTACAACACACTGGAAGTTGATGCAGGAAGAGACCTGAGAAGGCAGACACTATAACCGATAACCAGGTCGGTATCCAGGATGATAGCAACACAGATGAAAGCGATGGAAGATAGTGAAGCGAACCTAATTACCAAAGAGAGAAGAAACAAGTGAAACAGTGAGCCGATCACTTCAAAGGACCCTTGAACCGACCACCACCACCACCGGTAACTCATCCAGAAGTACCACCACCACTGACAACAATAACAGAGCTGTCAGTGAACACCTTGAAATCTACCTAGGAAGACACCAGGAAGAGACGGAATTCCACCAGAAACACTGAAAATAGATTCATGTACTTCGGCCGATATGCTCACACCACTGCTACTGCAGAAAGTTTTTTAGGAAGGAAAGACTGCCTTATCATCATAGAGTAGAGTACGGTAGCGTTGAAAGCCTAGTGATTTAGAAACTACCTCAACACTACAAAGTGATACAAACCTTTATCGATTTCATTCAACAGTTACACGATTGATACCACATGTCACATGTTGACGTCGTGGATGATTCGTGTCTAGTGTTTCAGTGAAATTCGGCGGTCGGTTTTCGACATAGAACTTTGCACATATATGCGGCAGTTCAAGTCGCCACACTCCACTCCTTGAAGCACACAAAGCAAGAGAAGAAAGTAGGAGAAATGCATAATAGAGAGACGTAAACAGAGGTGTGAGACAAAGGAATAGTAATAACGAAGAACAAATAGTTTCATTGAATACAAGTCACAAGAGGATCATTGCGACCATTAGCCGGCCATATCACCAATTGTTCCAGCCTTCATTGGTTTTCACTGTCCGTCCCGTCAGGAAGCCCACACCTTGCTACGTGGCTGGCTGGCGGGTTTAAACTAACTGTTGTGGATTTCATTGACTGGTGAAGTCATGTTTGTGTTTGACCACCACTGACTAGCTTTAGCCACATCTATTTAATATATTCTATCAGTCGATGTAATTCATATTCTTCTATTGATTTCCCCCCTTACCTAGCACTTGACGCCAACCTCAATATTGTCACCTTATTATACCAACATAACCGGAATGAGCAGACACCTATGATTTTTTATATTGGGGAATCTACAGACGAATTACCAACAAGTTGACAGAGAAGAGGTTAGCGTCGAAGACACACAGGACTTCAATTGTGAACGTAGAGAAGATAGATGGAAGTGGTGAAGATATCCAACGACTCACCATACCACAGGCGGCATCTGTCGACGGGAGAAATTTTTGGAGGACGTCACTTCTCCCACTTATCTAGTCAGTATCGTCTCAACCAACCACAGGTGGTGTCACTGATGACGATGTTAGAGCTTAAACAACAACAAGATTTGGAATTTCAACACCAGTGTATTGATTGAGTCTGTTCTTTTTCCATATGGGTTACACAAACTTGGAATGCGTGTCACGAAAAGCATTTCCAAACAGGTGGTCACTGAAGACTTTTATCAACACATCTGCCTGCCTTCGCTGGCTCCATATTGAATATCAAATGGCCAGAAAGGATTAGCAGCAAGAAACTATGGTTGGGAAGGAACCAACTGAGAACCTATCGCTGAGAGAATATGTCGAACAAATGGAGAAATTGGATATGGCACACTGTGAGCAGGCCGTTGAGTGATTGACACTGCCCACCAGGTCTTCGGTCGAGTGGAACTCGAATAAGGAGGTGACGAGTTGGGAGTACCACATTGACATATAGGAGATCGTCTGGCGTCAGGTGGACTGGCAATCACGGACGAAGCCAGCTAAATACGACTGCCAAGGAAGGAACATGATGAAATGAAGGATGGCGTGTTGTTGAATCCGTATGTTCAACTCTCAACCTAATTGTGAATACTAATAATAATAATGATAATAATGCGATACGTCTAATCTGCTTGGTAGAAGCAGATACATGTATAAGTTCTAGTGTGGTGTTCCCCCCCCCCCCCACAATCATATACATTTCTGAAATCCTATGCCTGAAGCTTAAATTCGTGTGAATGATTATGAATTCCTCTCTCACACTTCCTTCCCACTTTGCACTATTTGTGAAAAGTGGTCATTCACAGCAGGTTCAACACCAATAAATAGTACACAATATGTAATATATATATGAAGTTCCAAAAGTTGTAATTGGTGTGTTAGTAGAGGCAATGAACAAGGCGTATTTTAATACTACTACTTTGTTCGATTCTCTCTCAGGCGTCACTGAACAATAGCGTCCCAGAGGATGCGGACACTCCACTGACCTCAAACGCATGCTAATCGTTGGCTAAGGATACCTGTCATTACTAACTACAGCACAAATATGCACAAATGCTTTCCACCAACTAAGGAGCAAATTTCAGTCAGATCACGTCTTTAAGTGCTGTTTGCATTATGTGTTAACAGCTCTCTAGGGTTAATGTGGATATTACTGTTACGGTTAGGATCACGGATAGATTTAGATTTGGACAGCGATATCCTGGGCCGACGTAGAGAAACTGGAAGACATAGATTTCGCGGATGATTTATGTTTGATGTCACGCGAAATCGAAGACTCACAAGCGAAAATCGACAAACTGGTCGAAGAAACAGCAAAGACAGGACTCCAGGTGAACATAGACAAGACGGAGGTTATGGAAATAACCAACCAATAACAACAGCAACTGCAACATCCAGCGCCAATCATCATCAACAGGAGGGATTTGAAAGAGGTTACTTCATTCACTTATCTAGCTAGGGAGCATTGTCTCAACTACACGAGGAACGGACGAGGATGTCAAATCGAGAATCGGGAAGGCGAGAAACACATTCATCAACCTGAAACCAATCTGGAAATCTTCGTCACTCAGCAACATTGAACAACAAAATTAGGATTTTCAATACAAACGTCAAGTGACTCAGTTATTCTATACGGATCAGAAACTTGGTGGGTCACAGGTTGCAGACCTTTATCAACAGCAACTGCCCTCGCTCTATTCTGCAGATCAGATGGCCGGAAAGAATTACCAACAAGAAACTATGGGAACAAACAAACGAAACAAGAACCAATCACCCAAGAAATATGCAGGAGAAAGTGGAGATGGATTGGAAACTCGCTGAGGAGGCCGCTGCTGGTGACATCGCGCGTCAGGCCATCGTTCGAGTGGAACCCGAAAGGGAAGCGGCGAATGGGACGTCGAAGGGTGACATGGAGGAGATCGTGTGAAGAAGAGTTGAAACAGCTTGGACTAACATGGATGAAAGTGAAAAGCACAGCAGAAGACAGAAGCAAGTGGAGGCGTGCAGTTGAAGCCCTATGTTCCACTAGGAACTCAAGGGAACAATAATAATATTTTAATAAATAATAATTATTTATTTTAATTCGCTTTATCATCCACATTTTGCCAGTGTAAGTAGTGGTCAATTCTGTTACCGGAAACCATATTGGTTATTCAGCCGACAGCTCTTTAGGAAGACTATGATACATGTTAGGAGTGATAAACGGGCCAGAAAACAAGCTCACCGTCGGTGAGTCACCTCGGTGAATACATGTGCAGAAACTGGTCTAACCTGCTCTAAAACTGATACTCCTCATCGTAATTCGAGCGTATTTTTAAGTCATTTCAGAGAAAGATACCCTGTTCAAATAAATAAGCGTCGTCATGTATTGTCCAGAGGAGTCACTTAGTTTTTTGATTGGTTGGTTGGTTGGCTCAAGGTCACTCATGCGTTCTCATCCCTTGGGACGCCATTGTTTAACTTAGCCCAAGGAATATTCATCCCAGTGACTTACTCTGCACCAGGTTCTACAGTTGTTATATACATCCAGAATAATTAAAGAACTTTTGATATACGGGCAGCAATCATGTTTTGTTTTGTTTGTAAAATAACATTAAAATCCTAAGAGTTAGATGTGAATAGATGGCTAATAGAGATGATGACAGTTGAAAACATGTCGATATGTGTAAATGTAAGACTCAACTTTTGAGCACTAGTAAGCCAAAGTATCAGCATGATCATAAGTTACTGCTGATGATGGATACATGTAATAGTGATGACCACTCATGTTCTTGTTGAATTCTACTTCCAGTGAATCCCAGAATATCAAAAACAGGGACAGAAAATGACTTACAATATTACTTTTGTTTTTTGTGTGTGTGTGTGTCAGTGTCTAAGTTAAATACTAAGTTCAAATAAGAAAACAAATAGGTTTCTTTGTATTATTATTATTATAACTTCCTTTAATTCCTAGAGGAACATAGGGCTTCAGCCGCGCACGTCTCCATTGCGTTCGGTTCTGTAAAGTTTTCACCTGGCTCCAAGTCTGCCCACATGCTCATCATCTCCTCTTCACATGACCTCCTCCACTCCATGTCACCCTCACCCTTGGACGACCAACTCGCTGCTTCCCAATTCGGTCGGGTTCCACTCGAGCAATGACTTGTCTAGTGATGTCACTCACTTGATGGTTTGTTTTCTCAGAGTATGGCCACAATCCAATCCACCTCCATTTCTTCCTGCTTATTTGTTGCACAATCGGTTCCTGCTGTGTTGGTTCGCTCATTGCCAGAGATCCCTCCCTGTTGCTGATATTTTCTAGCTGACCATCTGATCTTGAGTAATATTGAGCGAAGGCAGCTGTAGTTTGTTTGAGTTGCTCTTTATGACGCACCATTTCTCTGATCCGTATAGTGAGTAACACTGACTGACTTCACATTGGAGTTGAAAATCCGGATCTTATTTTCATTTTCATGCTGAGTGATGAGTGCTGTTGACCTCCATACAGACTTGAGAGTAATGAAAGCCTGTCTTGCTTTGATATCCTCGTCAGTTCTGCCCACTTGTTGCTTTTCACTAGTGGTGAGCTGCGGCCAATAAGACTGACTCCATTGGGGGCTGTTCTATTGATAAGTAAAAGCCTAGGTAGGCACGTCAGTCGGAGAATTACAACTGGTTATGTGTGGAAAATACAAAACCTGCAATTTGGCCGCTTTAAAAATCGTTTGAATGGATTTTTTGTCTAACTTTTTATTGGTCATTATTTTTCACAGACGTTTAAATTGCAGGCGGATGCAATACGGGTTCTTATTCACGGTGCATAACAACCTGTTGTTGTCGACTTTTGGGGATAGTTATTTCCACTGAAGGTGTCATACATAAAATCGTAAGTTCATCTTTAAGTATGGCATTAGCCATATGCTGCAATTAGCGCATAACCTTTGTGCCTATTAGCAGCCACATTTCAATCATAACGAATTTTATCTGCAGACGATTGTTTGTTTTCGTGAAACGTAGTAAATACGAACATTCTACCCTTGGGTAGTTGAACGCGTGTTGCTCACAAATGCAGACATATGTATACAACGTATCGGTGTATAGCATTGCATTAGTTTTCTAGAATATTCCATTTGTCAGTTGTGAGTGGCTTAATGAGGTAAAGGAATGCGCCGGCGGGGGATTGAACTCCGGACATGTAAATGGTCGACGAGCGTCCTGACCGCTGTGCCAGAGACGCAAAATCGCCTTACCATATATAAAGGACATCTCAGAAATCACTACAAGACTCTTCAAACCTTGATGAGGAATTGACGTCGTACACAAACCAACAAAGTCACTTCACTCAATTCTATGTCAACCAAAAGACTCAACAGCGAAGGAAGATAAAACCAACATCATCTACAAAATAGATTGTACCAACTGCGAAAAACACTACATTGGCCAAAGTGGACGTCCCTTTCGTCTTCGTATCCACGAACACAAGCTAGCTGTGAAAAGACATGATATCCACTCCCTCATATCACTACATACAGACAATCACGGACATCAATTCGACTGGGACAACCAATGTTCAAATATTAGACAGAGGAAACAACAAGAATGCTAGAGAATTTTTAGAAGCCTGTATGGTATTCCAGTGAATCATCAATCAATAGACACACTTCAAGATAGACAAAATTTACCAACCAATAAGAAAGAAACCTCCACACACAAAGGGTCAAAGTTCAAGTCAAGGAAACAATGAATTGCAATACAAATAACCTAGAAGGTGTGAAAAGACACAAAAACAACCAATCACATCCAAGGTCACCAGGAGAGATGGTTAATAAACTCATGTGGAGAAATCTGAAAGCTCACTTCAAATTGAAGTATGCGCTGAAGATGTCGCTTAGTAGGGCGATGAAAGCTTCGCAATTTAACCATCCAGCTCAGAGAACACAACCATATCAAAAAATAGTTCTGATTGTTAGTAGTGTGTGCAATGACTTAAAGCACATTTTGATACTACTGTGACGTGAGCGAGCACACTCGAGAAATTTGTAGAAAATATGTGTTAGAGTTAATTAAGCTGAGCGCTGTTACGTATTAAAAGTGAAAAGATTAGGTTGTCCATTGGATACTTCTTATTGAAAGCACGTGCAGTAATTAACATTCTCATAGCGTAGGTTGCCCCCTTGAAGCAACTGACATAATGTAAAAGAAAACTGTCCAACAGAACTCTCACAGAGCTATCATCAACAAGCATAGTTTAATAACTGTTTTAACTTATGCATAGTGTACTTACGGTCAATATTTCATTATCTTCCCTTGTATATATATTTTGTGTTAGTGAAAAATTTCAAACATGTTTACTCCATGTGTGCATTATTATCATATTGATGATGCCTGTCAACTGCAGTCCCTCATGTGCATAAAGTGGGAATATACTATTATAAGACGCATTTTATTGTTGTATGAGGGAATTGACTTCAAGCTTTATTTATTTTCCCAAGTATCTGTAATCCATCCAACGCATACTTGGGTTTTTTTTTGTTAATGCGAAGTCAGTATCTCTATATTTCTTAGTGTGTTCCATTGAATCACCAGTTATCCGATTTTCCCCACAAACTAAAGATAAAATGACAACAACCATGTTATTTAACCGTAATCCATGTAATTTAAATATGTAACTTAAATAATTCTTATCCATTCCTATACAACTTGTGTGTCCTATATTTGTAGGAAAAAATATGTACCCTATTATATTATCATTACTAACAATACTTACTAATCGTATGTGTAATTTATCGAATTGATGATGCCTGTAAACTGGCGTCCCTCATGTAAAAAAAATGAGAATATACTATTATTATTATTTGATTACCGGAAGAGATCTCCTGTTACCAGTTGGTCCAACTTCAAACACACTAGGAAAAGACATACTGACAACATCAGAACACGTAATCAGACCGGGACGAAACTTGAACAAGACACACCAAATGAATGGGGATATACTTCAAACAAATCAGAGGTACCAGAAAGAATACTATGATAAGAAAGCACATGGGTCAACTGTGGAGCCAGGAGACAAAGCGATGCTACTTAAGGAGGCACTGCTCACAGGGAAGGCTCTCAAATTCCATAAAGGCTTGGAAGGACCATTTACTGTGGTGGAGGTACTTAGTGACTGCACCTGTAGGATCCGAGGACCCAATCCCGCTCATAGTCTGGTCACATATTTGAATAGATTAAAGCCTTTACGGCAACAAGCCTTAGCCCAGACATGTACTGCAGTAACAGTCACTTGGCACTGAGGGCAGTGGTCTTATTGGAGAGATGGCAGTGTAAGGAGTGGTAAGTTAGGCTGTTTTCGAATGTTCAAACTATGCTTGTCTAATTTCAGGCTGACTACGTATCATTCAGGGATCGGTTGCCCATAATGTAAAAGAAAACTGTTCAACAGAACTCTCTCATCAACAAGCATAGTTTAGCATAACTGAAGGCAGTGACGAGTCTAATTCTCTGAGAGACAGAGAGAAGCTGATATATGTGACACGCCAACTGTGCTACCATAGCTAGCTAGCTGAAAGACATAACGCCGAATTGTCTGCTGAAACAAATGGACCAGAATAAACTTGTTAACAGCATTATGCACGCTATAACTCCCTCCATTCCTCTCGGAGTCCTAACAGATTAGGCACCAAATTTGATTGAGTCACTCAGTCTGAGAATCTACTAGAGATGAAAATTGATTCGTAGTATTGCTTATAGTCGTGTTGTGAGTGACATCTCAATGTGAGCAATGTGTCATCCTGCCACACACACACAGAAGCGAAATCCTCTCAGATGCTTATTTTGGCTGGATATTGTATAAAAACTACAGAATATAAGAGTAAATATTTCTGAGAAACAACTCTACCATATTGAGTAGTAGCATTTACTGTTAAGTTTCGACCGATTGCTATTACCTCACCTTTTTTAAAAGTTATGGAAAGACTTATTTTACTTAATCTTGAACCCTCTTTAAAGCCTTTCAATGACCCCAACCAGTTTGCTTATAAACATAGTAGGTGTACCTTAGATGCCGCTGTTGTTCTATATCATAATATAGTCTCTAGTTTAGATAGAGGAGCCAAATATGTTCGGTGTGCCTTCCTTGATTACACATCTGCATTTGACTCTGTACCTAGGTCTCTCTTGCTAAGTAAGCTTGCTGCAACACAGAGTGAGAGCTGGATAAATAAGTGGTTGCATTCCTATTTTTCTGATAGGAAGCAGTACACCGTCTACAATGGAAAGTCCTCCACTACCTCACTTACTTTATCTGGTGTTCCTCAAGGTGCTGTTCTTTCTCCTTTTCTGTTTTCTTTTTTCTTACATGACTTGCCCCATTCTGATGTTACCACTTTTGTCAAGTATGCTGATGACCTCTCTGTCTCCATGCCTGTCAACTCTCAGTCAGATTGTTCCAAATTAAATAACTTTCTCTCGGAAATTAGTCAGTGGTCCTCTTCAAACGGTCTTAAGCTGAATCCGTCTAAATGTCAGGTAGTAAATTTCACTTTCAGACGAAAACGTGACCTACAACAACTAGCTAGCTCACATGGTCCCACTATCATTGACGGCATAGAGGTTGAAACTATATCTAATGTCAAGTACCTTGGACTGAGTATTTCCTCCGATCTTTCCTGGTCCTCTCACATCTTCCTAGTTACTAGAAAGATGTTTCGCTTGACGTTCTACGTTAGGAAATTAAGGCAGTCTGGTCTGAAGCAGTCCTTGCTTTCTCAGTTTGTCAACTCTTGTATTCTACCCATTCCTCTTTACTGCTCCCCACTAATCTTTCCTGGACTACTTAAGAAAGACTTTGCATTGTTGAGAAGGGCACTAAAAGCTGTTAGTAGGGGAAGTGGGATTTCGTTAAACCAACTGGTTAACACCATTGTGGATAGACATATAATGTCATGTAAGAAACTAGCGAATTCTATATTGTCAGACCCTCTCTATACTCAGCTCTCTCCTTGCATTTCATCTGGTAGAACTAGAAGCAACTATAAGAGGGTATATGCTAGGACTACCAAGCACAAAAGCTCCACAATACTTATCTGGCACAGCTGTTATGTGATGAGAAATCCGTTAGGTATGACACGATCAACTTACTGCGGCACTCTAACAAACAAAAAGTTTCCCATTAGTTTTTGTTATCCTTTCTTTGTTACTATTATATTGTTGCTCACATATTCTATTGCACACTAATTTTATATTTCATATTCCTGTGGTGCATTGTTAAAATATGTGAATGCAATGCTGTTCTTTTTTATTTCTTTTATTTTTCTTTTTTCTTTTTGTTGTTGTTGCTTTTTATTTTTAAAATCTTATAAAATTTATGAGGTAATTAAATGCAATATTGTAATGCACGCTGTGAAAATTCCATACCTGTACCACAAATACTGTTTGGAATAAAGCTGTTATTATTATTATTATTTACTTTACAAAAGACCGACAGTCCCACCGATAAGCATCAGTCCTGTCTAAAGAAAGAGCGCATTTCTACATCGTAACGTATTTGCAATGCTTAATTTCGGTTAAAGAGAAAAAACGACTGGTGTAACAACTAAAAACCATCCAGTGATGTTCGCCACATAGTGCGAAATGATGAAACTGTGAACAGACTGCCATTCTTCTGTCTAATCATCACAGATTGATTGCCTATGCAATGGAACGTGCTAACTCGTGATGGAAGACAAGCAAAACAACCTGAGCATCAATCTATATTGACTAGAACCATTTGACTGGCGGGTTATTCGATAGATAGCAAAGTACCACCAAATACACTACACTATCCGGTAAACATCTTGTTGTTACTCCTATGACGACGGTTGTTAATTCCTTTCCTACCTGTTCATTCTCAATCTTTCCTTTGTTCAACATTATACTACTTGCCATTAGTAAGTAGTATGATTTTTATATGTTAATTTATAACAATGACATTTGCTTACAACTGCAGTTAAATTACTTGTTCTATTATCATTCATTCTATTAATGTATAGTTCTTATTTTTCTTCTCCTTAAACATTATTTGCTGACCTTACCTCTATAGTGTATGCTTTACTACTGAAAGTTGTTTGTTCATATTTGTTTATTCTTTGCTTGGCATTCGCGGGCCGTTTGAACCGTGGACACGTGGATCGACCTTGACACAGCATTGCTGTTTTTACTACTTATTGACTGCACACAGTGGTTATGCATTTGACGGCATTTAGCCACAGACACCTCACATTTTGAGGTTTGTATATTATATATCTATTTATTTTTATGTAATAAAGTAGTACCGTATTGCAGAATATCCTGTATTTCGGACTTTATGCCTCCGTCACTCTACGTGTGGTTAAATCTATAGTTTGGATTATCGTTTCGGGAGAAATTCACGACGGTATTGATGGATTATCCTGTCCCCGTTGTTATTTTTGTTGTCACATTCTCAAGTTACCGAGGAGAGAGATTCGAGTAGTTTCTATAGTTGGAACTTCGTCTGAATACAACATGCCTACAGGAAAGTTGGACTTTTGATAAAGGAGGCAGTTACCATTTATAACAGGCTTGATGAACAACAACGTTTTCAATACACATTATGTGCGCGCGTAACAGCGATACCAAGTTAGGCTTCGAACCTACTTACCTCAGTGACTGACACCTAGGTGGCGAAGAAAATACGACAAAAACTGTTGTTACTAGTTTGCAGAATGACTGATAGCCTCCAAAGCCTCAGGATGGTCGGGGGTGGGTGCCTTGCGCTGCCGGTTGGCCAGCCTTCCGCACACCTCTTGAAATGCTACCATATGACCGGGCGTCTTACATAGCCTCTCCTGAGGAAGTCCTACTCACTGCCTTCACGTGGCGGAGGTGTTTTTCACCAAAGCGTGAGGGCGAAAGCGGAAGCCCGGCGCTCTTCACCGGGTTGACAGTCTAGGGGAGATGGATAAACCCTGATTCCAAACCTCCAACGACTTATGGCGTATGAAGCTCACTGGAGCTCACCGGAAGACGTATGGACAAAGGGATTGTTGGATGTCTGGCCCCATTCAAAAAGGCGTATGAACCGAACTCCGGTCACCGGCTGCCAATGGATAGTGGACTCCCTACTCCACTCCTACTACTGCCTTGTAGGTCACACTTGGTTGTGTAAAGGCTAGAGCTGCACTCTCAAACAAAAGGCCGAGCGATTCTGGGGACATCACTCGTACCAAATTCCCAAGAAACTTCATGAACTCTTCCAGTACGGGTCCAACAACGTCGCCTTCGGTGGTTTGGCCGTGTTCTGCGCCGACCAGACGACGATCTGGTCAAATCAGTTCTAAATCCCTCGCCATTACCATCTTGGCGATGTCGCGATGGGGTGGACAGCTGAAAACATGGCTTGGTACAGTCAAGGCTGATATGGAGTGCCTGGGGCTACAAACCGTCTACGGACTCCGTCTGTGGAACAAGAATTGGATAACCTTGTATCACATCACCGCGCCTGGGCAGCGATGATTCGAGATGTTCATGAAGCCGGCTCATCCTCCCGTAGGAGATAGCCGAAGTAAAGTAAGTAAGTAACTACCCAACCACCCCATCTCGACCATTGAAAAACACACTTTTCATGTATTGAATATTAGAAGGTGATTTTGTTTGTTTTGTATTTATCAGTAACAGGTTTATTTTTTATTTCTCAGAACATAACATAACAACAAGACTGTAAAAATAGGAGAGAATATTTGAACTTTGTGGCTAGAGGGGGTTTTCCTGGGGGTTTTTTACAACATTAAAGATAAAGGCTGGCGGCAAAAACGATATCTCGTTTGATCTTTTCAATAGCTGAAAGTAGAAAAAAAAAACCAATTGATATGATGATATGGATATCGATTAGTAAGTAAGTAGTGCAGTATGCAATAAGGTTGTCACGGAACAGAAAATTCTCATAACACGGAATTAAACACACACGCGATTTATGTTACTACTTACTTACTTTACTTCGGCTATCTCCTACGGAAGGATGAACCGGCTTCATGAACATCTAGAATCATCGCTGCCCAGGCGCGGCGATCTGATGAAGAGAGTTCATGAAGTTTCATAGGAATTTGGTACGAGTGATGTCCCCAGAACCACTCGGCCTTTTGTTTGAGAGTGCAGCTCTAGCCTTTACACAACCAAGTGTCACCTACAAGGCAGTAGTAGGAGTGGAGTAGGGAGTCCACTATCCATTGGCAGCCACTGACCGGAGTTCGGTTCATATGCCTTTTTGAATGGGGCCAGACATCCAGGACATCCAACAAGCCCTTTGTCCATACGTCTGCCAGTGAGCTCCAGTGAGCTTCATACGCCAGTCGTTGGAGGTTTGGAATCAGGGTTCAGCCATCTCCCCTAGACTGTCATCCAGTGGACAGTCAACCCGGTGAAGAGCGCCGGGCTTCCGCTTTCGCCCTCTCACTTTGGTGAAAAGCACCTCCACCACATGAAGGCGGTAAGTAGGACTTCCTCAGGAGAGGCTATGTAAGACGCCCGGTCATATGGGAGCATTTCAAGAGGTGTGCGGAGGGGTGGCCAACCGGCAGCGCAAGGCACCCACCCCCGACCATCCTGAGGCTTTCGAGGCAATTTATGTTAGACAAAGGCAAAAGAAAAGCAATCACACACTGGCTTTTCTTCATTCCTCGTACATATTTTCCTGCAAAAATACTTAAAAACGAAGTCAGTCTACGAATTCTAATTGAGTAAATCATGTCGGAGTCTGTAGATGGTTACTAATTCCTATCCTTCATAATGCGATCGGTTCCGTTGACGTTTTAAACTCTTTAAGCAAGTGTCAAAAGAGTTGGTTTTACGAGTCTATCTCTCTATCACTTGGAGAAGGAATTCGGTCGGTCGGTTTTCGACATAGAACTTTGCACTGATGTGCAACAGTTCAAGTCGCCACACTCCACTCCTTGTAGCACACAAAGGAAGAGAAGAAAGTACAAGAAATGAATAATATAGACAGTAAACAGAGGTGTGGTGAGACAAAGGAATAGTAATAACGAAGAACACAATATAGTTTCATTGGAAATCATAAGTTACAAGGAGTGGATGCATCTGCGCCACTGAGAATGATCTTGAGCCATGTCACCAATTGTTTCCAACCATTGGTTTTTACCGTCCCGAGGACCACAACCAGTTGGGAAGTCCACACCCTCCTACGTGGCTTCGACTAACTGTTGTTGATTTCATTGACTGATGCCATGTTTTCGTTTGACCGCCGCTAGCTCTTTTCCAGCCTGGCCCTATATCAGCTAACATTGCCCATTGTCGAGGAAGGCGATGACTAGGCATTCATTCGTAACACATGTCCCAACCATCTCAGTCGATGTAATTTCACAGTTTTGTCGACTGATTTCCCCTCACACCTACCTAGCACTCATTGGACGGCTAAGCTCAATATTGCTCACTTCACGCGGGATATAGAACGCAGACACCTATGATCGAAGACAGCTAATCAGCCTTTTCATGTCTTCTGCTCTCAATGGCCATGTCTCACAGCCATAAAGGAGGACGGTGCGGACTGTTGAGCAGTACACACGCCCTTTGGTCGATAGTCGGATATCACGTCTACGCCAGGGACGGCGTAAACTGGCATATGCGAACCTAGCCCTCTGTATTCGTGCTGATATTTCGTCTGAGATCAACCCGTTGGCACTGGCTGATGGTACTTCCAAAGTAATTGAAGTGGTCTACGTGCTCTACCACTTCACTTCCTATTTCTAATCTAGGGGTCGATGAGGTCCAATCCTGCAGCATCATCTTACATTTTGCAGAGGCGAATCGCATGCCAAACATACGAGGATTGTTGCTCAAGGTGTTCAGTAGACTCTGCTGGATTTTGTCAGCGTCCTCTCCTAGAAGGACTATATCGTCCGCATATTCTAAGTCGACGAGATTATTCCATCGCTGGTAGCAAGTCAATCCCTGAGTCGCTGAAGTGTGTTAGGGTTAAGTCCACTAGTACGTCTATGATGAAGTTGAATAGGAATGGGGATAATGGGCATCCTTGACGGACGCCACTAGTCGTCACCACTTCAGATGACAACTCGCCATAAGCCCTCACCTGGCTGCATAAGTAGAAGGAATTCTACTAGTGACTGCTGTAATTCTTGATGAGAGAAACCTTTTTTAAGTGGTTGGCAAGTTGACATTTTCAGTTTACCTTGTACGTCTTGCTTTGTACATGAGGTATTGATTAAACCCACAATGACAGAGAGGATGATGTAATATATATATATATATATATATATATATATATATATATATATATAGTCTCAGTTTACGAATTCACACAGTTCATCCGTCGCTCTCTCAGTCTTTTCCCCCTCTCTCTTGTAATTCTCAATACATTATCTATCACATCTTGAGCGAATTCGACGGCTACAAAAAGCATCACAGCTTCCGCGTTTAGAGTTAACTGTAAGTAGGTAGGTAGGTAGGTAAAGTAATGCTAATGGATCATCTTGAGGCTAATTTCCAGGATAACTGTATTTATTTCTCGTGGGAGCAGTACTTTACTTGCGGATACTGTGTACACATACACACGTACGTGATATTCCGTACAGCACACAACTGCACGACAACTACACAGTCACCATTAATAGCTGGGGAAAAACAAGAGAATATTTTGATACTTTACTGGGAGAGTGCGAGCAACTCGATTTGATCAAAGTAAAGTATTGACTTTCTTTGATGGGAAGCATATTTATCAACCATTTTTTCTGGTGAAATATCACATATACACGTACGTACGCACGCACACGATCGAGGCGAATGGATTACACTAACACACACACACACACACAATTACATATATTCTACTCAGTCAGTCATACAATTTATATTTCCAGGTCGAACGGATATGCGCATCTTAGTTGGAAATGATTCAATAACCGGGTGTAGTGAATGAAAAATAAACGCCAGGATAATCACTTCACATCGAGACTTTAATGCGGGTTTCTTTTGTGAATCATATTAGTTTGTTTTATTAGATGTATCACACAGTGAGTAAAACAGTATTATTTACCGAATGACGATGTTCTGAACACGATTCATTATTGTGGTTCATAATCATATCACCAATTATAATCACACGACTTCGAAACTTGAGTTTTATAGTCTTTTTTGTTCTCTCCTATTTGTGATCGTCGTTGGGGTAGTAGAATTTTCCAGATGTCCAGCTGGCAGGTGTTGAATCAGTTGATTCGATAAACAAAGCTTCTGTTATCGATCTCTCCCTCCCTACACCCACCCTGTGACATTAGAATTTAAAACTGTCATCCTATCCCATCCAGCCTTTTGTATGGTTGTGTGTAATTGCATGTAGTGCTTGCGATAGCTGTTGAACTATTCTCTAGATTTCTTATCTTATTCCGGTCAACCAATCTAGATTTCCCTGAGAGGTATTTATGCTGCTCGGATAGTCTGACTCACTGACTGACCCCGTTCTACTAGTTTGACCGATGTATTTGACCTGACAATCATCTCACACAGGGTATTAGATAAACTAAATTGTTTTGTCGGTTACAGGCTCCACAGGATTGATCCTTTAACCGACAAAGCTTGTTTCTAATTGAGTTTGTGGGGAGGGTTTGAATGCCAGCAGCCACTTTTATTCCTGTCAGCCTTGTTAAGAATTCTCCGCTGTAATGTGGTTACCGAGGTTCCTTCCTTCCTTCCTTGTATGGAATTACTACTGATGATTTAGATTCCTTATTGTTGGTGTTGTCTCACGCATATTTTTTTGTGTGAATCAAACGACATCATAATTCGGTGATCTGCCTCACTCACTATCATCTGATTCAAAAAGAAAAATAGTCGATTTTATTCTTATCAGTATTTGAAATGGTTTGAAAACTTTGGTAGAGCTAAGTTACTCCTCCATCCGAAAGCACGACTGGTGAATTCAGCTAGCTTCCAGGATGAGGGAAAACCGTTTGGCGTTCTAAGTAATTTCGTCGTTACTGACTAGCAAAAACCAATTTGGTTGGTGGTCATTATGAATTCTACTGACCGACCACAGCATTAGTCGGTAGTAGTAGTAGTAACTGCTACTCCCGAATAAATACCTACAATAAAACAACTCACTCATGCAGCGGGGGGGGGACTTTTTTAAAACAGCGTGAAAGCGAGCTAAAATGGATTGTTACTCAAATGTTACTTACCAACCAATTGCCAGCATTCAGGGGAAGTTGGCAATGATTCACACCAATTGTGTGATGGTTAGTCATGCTACCACCTGGTTGTCCAAACATTCATTGGTAGATGGGATGGGATTTGAACCCGTGATCTACTGATTGGTGGTCAGATGTTTAAGTCAATTAACCGCAGTTCCACCACGAAAACAAACTATAAATATACATATCATCCACAACGGGAAACTTAGGGAATCCTTCGAAGTGAGGACAGGAGTAAGACAAGCTGGATGCCTACTATCGCCAATGATTTTCCTGATTGCAGTAGACTGGATAATGCGACAAACAGTAGGCAATGAGGAAACAGGCATAAAATGGTCCCACACGAAGAAAGAACTTGGAGAATCTGGACTTCGCCCATGATGATATATGTCTGATTTCCCACAAACTGGAAGATATGCAAGCGAAAAACAACAAGTTGGAAGAAGAAGCATCCAGGGAAGATAGGAATTGCTTCAGGTGAACATAGAGAAAACAGAGGTGATGAAGATTCCTGGCCAACACCACCACCAACAACAACAGACAACAGTCAGCATAAATGGGAGGGACCTGAAACAAACAACCCTTTTTTACTTACCTGGGAAGCATCGTCTCAACTACAGGCCAACGGAACTGACGAGGATATCAAAGCAGCGAGGATCGGGAAACCAAGACAAGCTTTCATTACTCTCAAGTCTGTGTGGAGGTCGACAGCACTCATCACTCAGCATGAAAATGAAAATAAGATCCGGATTTTCAACTCCAATGTGAAGTCAGTCAGTGCTACTCACTATACGGATCAGAGACTTGCACTGCGCGTCATAAAGAGCATCTCAAACAAACCACAGACCTTCATCAACAGCTAGTTGTCTTCGCTCAATACCACTCAAGATCAGATGGCCAGAAAAGATCAACAATAGAGATGTCTGGGAGCGAACCAACCAGGAACTGATTGTGAAACAAATATGCAAGAAGAAATGGAGGTGGATTGGCTGGCCATACTCTGAGGAAACAAACCATCAAGTGACATCACTAGACAAGCCATTGCTCGAGTGGAACCCGACCGAATGGGAAGCGGCGAGTTGGTCGTCAGTGTGAGGGTGGGTGACTTGGAGGAGGTCATGTGAGGAGATGAAAACGTGTGGGCAGACATGGAGCCAGGTGAAGACTCTAGCAGGGAACCGAACGCAATGTAGACGCACGGTTGAAGCCCTATGTTCCTCTAGGAATTAAAGGAAATAATAATAACAATAATAATATCGTCGCAACACAGTAACAAAAAGGGAGAAAAAACACCTCAACCCCTGCTCTCACCTTCAAGAAACTTCTTCTCTAGAGCCGTGCTGCCAATCGTCCGAGAAGCATTAGCCATTTGTCTCAACAGCTCTTCAAGCATCCTCAGTGTACGAATAATTGTCCCTTCGAATTGATCTGTCATAATACAAATTTCAGAGAATGTCGCGCCTTTTGCCCAAGAATCAACAAGATCCATAAAATGCGGTTTAAATGAATCGACATAGTTCTCTTCATCGATTGTCAGACGACATTCATTACTAACACGAGCGATATGTCTAGCTGTATCCTTGGGAGGGAGGAGTTGGATGTTTGATGAAGTTACAAAACAAGAAAAAGAACCAAAAACCAAACAGATTAAAGCGTGTTAAAGAGTAGTAGTATTACGAAACAATGAATTTTGGTGAATAACTTTTATCATACTGCTATTCACACACACAAGAAAAGACAAAACCACCAGTGGGGGTTCTCTATTAAGACGTTCATAAAGTATACATATATATCAGAACTGAGAAAGGACTTTAGCCCAAAAATATTGATTATTTGCAATTAATAGTGTTCTCTGAAGAGCTGGTTGGTTTAGTTGCGAAGCTTTCGTCGCCCCTCTGCTGGACAACATCCCCTTCAGCGCCATATTTAGTACAAAGTGAAATGATTTCAATTTCTTCATAAGTGATAGATAGAATTGCGTCCCCCGGTAACCATCTTTACATATGTATTGATCATTCATTTTCTATTGACTTGGATTTTAAACTTTCTGGTCACCTGATTTACTTTTTATTGGTTGGTATATTTCGTCTATATTATCGTGTTTGTTAATTGCATATTCGTTTGAGTACCGACCAGGCTTCTAGGAATTTCCTGACTGCACTTTTGATGGTGTTTCCTCTGTCTAAAATTTCGACATTATCCCAATCAAACTGTTGTCCATAATTATCTGTATGCATTGATATGAAACAGGAATATATATCATGTCTTTTCACAGCTGATTTGTGTTCCTGGATTCTGATTCGACGCCTGGGGACTCCCACTTCTATTACCGATGTAATGTCTGTTACAGTTCATACATGCAATTTATTTTGTAAATGGTATTAATTTTATCTCCTTTTTCTGTTGGATGTGTCTTTTGGTTTGCATAATATCGAATTAAGCGATTTGACTGGCTTGTGTGCTATATCTATATCAAACGGTTTCAGTATTCTAGCTGTTATTTCAGAGATATTTCTCATGTATGGTAGAATGAATTTTCTTGTGGTCTTTGATGATGGTTGGTCCTTGTTGATGTTTTGATTCGACTCTATACACTTTTTGATGAAATTTTGTGAGGATAACCATTCTTTTTGAAAACCGTTTGTAGGTATTTTCCTTCCATCCTTTTCAACTCTGGAGTGCTACAATGTGTCTGAACTCTTTTAAACAACGTCTGCACACAGTTTCTTTTGTGAGTGAGTAATTGGATTGTTGCTAGTATAGTTGAGTATTTGATCAGTGTGTGTGCGTTGATTTTCTATACACTTGTGTCTCTAAATCTCCTGTGTTGGTTCTCTTGATTAAGACATCTAGAAATGGGATTTTGTTATCTAATTCTTTTTCTCTCGTGGTGAATTTGATGTCTTCAAATATGTTGTTTATTAATTTATGAGTATATTCTAAATCACATTTCTCTTAATCATTACAAATGTATCATCAACGTAACGTACCTGTCCAGATTTTCGGTTTAATTATAGGTAGAGCTACTAATTCTAATCTTTGCATAACGGCTTCAGCTATTAATCCTGATATGGGCCATGAATTCTAACTTCTGCCATTGGATCAGGTCCCAGTGGCTGAATTGTCTACGAGCTCGCTCGCTAGCTTTGTGACCAGAAGGTCCTTGGTTCGAACCCCACAGTGTGGGTGCGTACTGATGAAGAGTCCCAAACTAGGACGGGGGAAACAGCTGGCTGTCCAGTACTCCCTATGGCTGGTTTTCCAATGGTTCTCTAACCACAATGTCAGCTGGTCATGATGAAATCCTGTAACCTATCTATGAGTGTTTATTCTAGTACTGACCAATTAATTTGTTTGGTGAGATTGTTAAATAGCCAGTCCCAACCATTCTTAGCCCCATTTTAGTATTAACGATCTTTGGGCAAATTCATATAACATGGTTAACCAAAATGCTAGAAGACGGTAAAAAAAATTGATGAGGTTTTCCATTGATCAAAGAAAGGAAATAAAAACCTTCAGTCCCCCCTCCACACACACACACACTAGTTGATTAGTAATAGTACGGTGTTATCTAAAAGTTATAAACTACAATTCCCTATAAATATAAAAACAAGCACATCTAATGAGCTTGTTACTGAGTTTACAAACATAGAGCTTCGAACAGAATTGCAACAATTTTTCCAGGTACCCCCACCGATGTGCATCTGACGTTCAATGGTAGAATGCTCGCCAACCACGCACATGATGATGGTGATCAAGGGTTCGATTCCTGACCGACGCACTCCTACATCTCACGTATCCGGAAATGATGGTGCGGTGGTGAGGGCTGACTAGCTAGCCAAAATTGGTAGACAGTAATTTACGTCAATGTTGCTGATGTCCCAAATATTAGTCATGAGAAAACAAGAACAAGAATAAAGACTGACTGACTCAACGAACCAATCACAGCACACTTTGTTTGCGTGGGCGGATACAATTAGCAGATAGATAGATGGTCTGACCTTGAAGAAACAGCCCCACAAAGAGAAACAACCACCAATCAGTAGACTGTGTTTGTCTGCTAACAATAATCTATAATAATAATGTACATGAAAATCGATTAATATGTGAGTTGATTTCCTCAATAAACGATCTGTTGCCTGGTTCTTTTCTCCCGTTGTTACATCTGGTGTTACTGCCTACCGAAAATTGGAAAGCCTATGCCCTGCAGTTTTTGATGGAGACATATGGATGGATCTTCGGGTAGGACTTCGAGGCTTCTGCGCAGTTGAGTGGCGTTCAAGATCTCTCAGCGATGAGGCTGTTACTTAGGACGCTGCTGGAAGGTCGGGATAAAACAGCATATGGAAGTGTGAGGCGAAATACCGATGAATGTGCGACAGGGTCAGACAAACAGTTTCCAAAGTGGGAAGGAGGACCACATATGGTCACTTTGAGATGGGGTTACAATAAGAATCGTAAACAAAGAGAAACAGGTGAATATCAGCCAACTTCGAGATTCCAAACAGCAAGACAAACGAACAAAGCCCCTAGAACCAAGAAGACCAAATCAACTTCAGTCGCAAGTCTTTGACGGGGGGACGAGTGTGGTGAGAGCTGACTGCTAGTCAAATTGGCAGACAGTATTCTACGTCAACGTTCACGTCCCCAATATTGGTCTTGAGAAAAATAAGAACAAAGACTGACTGAACAACCAATCACAGCACACTTTATTTGCGTGGGCGGATACAATTACCAGATAGATAGATAATCTGGCCTTCAAGAAACAGCCACAAAGAGATGAAAGATTAACGTTCAGTGAGAAACAACCACCAATCAGAAGACTGTGTTTGTCTGCTAACAATAATCTATAATAATACTGTACATGAAAATCTAAAAATATGTGTTGATTTCCTTAATATAAGCGATCTGTTGCCTGACTCTGGCCTTCTGTTGTTACAATAGGAGTTTGGATGTGAGGCAAGCAAATTTAGCCCGTGAAAAAGAAGAAGACAGCACAGCTATTGAAACCTAAAGACCACTAGTTTAAAGCTCTATTCTCCCCTCAATAAAATTCCTTCACGTTCCTAGTGGAACGTACCCATAGCGGTACAAGCTAGAGGAGGCTTGAAGTTTCGGTAGCAGTGGTGTTTTTCTATTTTAACGGGATAGGGTGGGTGGGTTGCCAGCCTAATGCCCAACCTTCCCTCTTTACCAGAGCTATTAGCGGCTTAGCGAGGTGAAGGAGTGCATCCACTGGGGTTCGAACCCTGAACCACTTGCGTGGTTGGCGAGAGCATTCTACCGCTGTGTCAAAACATTAAAAAAAACAACGGATTTTTAAAACTGTTGACGAGACAAATACAAAAAGAGACCTCTAGAAAAGCTAATAATAATTAATAATTCATAAAAAATTCTCATTCGAACATTAATAGACAGAAGACAAGTAGTTCAGCGAAGAGTCTCTTTTCGGCGACGAATTCATTTTCATAGCTGTACAATCGCAAATATATATGGTTGTTTTGTATATGTGTGTGTGTGTACATTAAATTTGTCAAACGAAAATACAATTAGTAAGTTCAGGTGAATTGGATGTTGAGAGAGTAACAAAGAGAGTAGTAACAAAAGTGATGAGTTGTCACAAACAATTGTTAAAGAAGAGTTGCGTAATAACATGAATAGTTTAATGGAAGAGTTGTACTCAGGGTGTACATGGAAACAAAACAATATACGGAATTACACAAGGGTTTTAAGTAGAAAAATAAGCATACAAACAAAAGTCAAGTCAAATCAAACAAACAAACAAAAATTAAGTCGAATCAGCGGAGTTGTTACCATGGGAGTAGAAGTGGTTGAATAATTTTCTTTTGTATGCATAGTTCTGGTTCCTCTAGCTTAATGGCTAGGGCTTCTGCGATGCAAAGAAGACGGAGACGTACTTTGTCTTTGGAAGGTTGTTCTTCACTTTGTAGATTACTTTGAAGCAGGAGGCGTTTGTTGTTGAGATGGAATGACCAGTAGTGTTGACGAGATGTTCGATTATTGCACTCCTTATGCAGCCATTACTTCCTTTCTGTAGCCACGCTGGATAGTGTTCTTTGACCCTTTTTGACAGGATACGCGTTGAACGACCGATGTACCTGGCTGGCTCCACAGCAACAGGTGAACTGATATATACACATAGAAGTAGTGGTCAGGTGCGGGATCTTGTCTTTGTGCATACAAAAGAAAATTATTCAACCACTTCTACTCCCATGGTAACAACTGTGTTGATTTGACTTAACTTTTGTTTGTATGCTTATTTTTCTACTTAAAACCCTTGTGTAATTCCGTATATTATTTTGTTTCCATGTACACACATCCTGAGCACAACTCTTTCATCAAACTATTCACGCTGTTATTACGTAACTCTTCTTTAACAATCGTTTGTGACAACTCATCACTTTCATTACACTACCCTCTTATATCAACACATCCAATTCTCATCTGAACTTACTAATTGTATTTTTCGTTTGACAAATTTAATGTACACACACACACATACAAAACAACCATATATGGCAAAGTTAAACTTTCGACACCAATAACAACCAATCAGCAAACGACCTTGAACGGACCAATCACATGTAAGAGACGTTTATGATAAGCGGAAACGTATATTTATAGAAAAATGCACAAAAAAAATGATAAAACGGTTACAATGGGTATGTTTCCCGAACATGGGAGAGAAACATTTCCCAATTCAGCATGGCACTGTCAATAGAGAAATCACACCACATTCTATACATATATTCATCTAAATAACTATAAATGAGATCCTTTTGAGGTCCATTTATAGCCCTTACTCTATTTTTCAATCGACCCCAAAATCCTTCAATGGAATTTGTATGAGTTCCTGTAACTTGGTCCACGAAATCACTGGAGTGGTTCACTCTGTGATGAATGTATCCCAGGGATGACAATGAATCATAGCGTTCCCACTCGTCGATATGTACAATTGATCCCGGTTTCACGAGTCGCTTTATAATAGGTACCAGAGTAGTCGCCTTCCTGTCTGCTATTCTCTCAGCAAATCCTTTTCGGAGGGACATGTCGTATAAACCTATGACCCAAATGTTGTTCGCTCTCTGACGACCGCGGTTATATTTCTTCTTCACCAACACCGTCTCATACACATGGACTACTACGTCGTCCCCACCTAACAACGAAGTAATTCTGTCCATTCTCCATGAGGCGATGTCTCTGCAGTGCTGGTACCACTGAACTGTTGAGACGAGGCTGTTCTCCGTCTCGGCAGCAGAGGCTCTCATGGACTGTTTCAATACTCAGCAATTGCAAATGTACAAAATATGGGTTAGGGAGAAATGCGACCTAGCAAAATAGTTCCTACGAAATATTACCCTCTGATACAAACTCGCTTCCAGCATATTCCACAACGATGTACAAAACCATCAGTTGACCTAGTATAGCTTTTTAGAGTCATTACACCACCACACGAACAACTTCTCTCCTTTAGAAGCAAGCCTAAGTCCAGGCAATACTGAAAGACACTATCCTCCTCGAATTGCAAACGCAACCTTGTAAGGGCACGCATTTGATGAAATGAATCAATCGCTATACAACATTGAACAGCGTTCGTGAATCTCATTGGATAATTCGACGTCGTTTGCTGATTGGTAGTTATTGGTGTCTAAAGTTTAACTTGGCCCCATATATATTTGCGATTGTACAGCTATGAGAATGAATTCACCGCCACCGAAAACAGACTCTTCGCTGAACTACTTGTCTTCTGTCTAATAATAATAATAATAATAACAATAATGTTAGTAATAACATACTTGTAATGTATGCAATGCATCAGCTAATTCTTTAGTCAATGTCGGCACTTTTCCAGTTCTCTCACTGACTACAAAACACGAGAGTAGTGCTGCTGTATGCTCAGCTGACAACCGATTAAATACTCCATCGAAGAGCAGTTCAGTTAACAGCAATTCATCAGCTGATGTGATTTCACAGGCTACAAAACCTTTTAATTGAACTACATCATGTTCAGATACAAAATTCAATCGTCTCAGTATACGTTTACGTGCAGATAATTCTTCCAGTTGGATCAATGAAACCTTACTATTCAATGTTGTCGTCAACGTGTCCATACGTTTACGCATTTCTTCTTTCTTTTCATAGACTTTAAGCAATTCAGGAAGACGAGGATCATCGTGTAACCAATGATGTTGTAAACGTTCTTGAAAAGCATCGACTTTCTATATAAATTTAAAAAAAAAAACAATTATATCAATAATAATTATTATTATTATATTAGTTAAATTAAACAATAAAAACTAAGTATAGGTGTAAAACTTGGGCACTGTGGTGGTAGTAAGTAATTCCATATTAGTTTGTTTATTAGATGTATCACACAGTCAGTGAAACAGTATTATTTACTGGATGACACAGTTTCAAACAAAATTTATTGTTCATAATCATTTCATCAATTGTGATCACACGACTTTGACACTTGAGTTTTATAGTCTTCTTTGTTCTCTCCTATTTGTCAACATTGGCGTAGTAGAATTTACCAGATATCGGGGACAGGTGATGAATCATTCCTATTACATGTATTTGTAGTTGATTCGATAAACAAAGCTTCTGTTATCAATCTCTCCCTCCCTACACCCTGCTGTTACATTAGATTTTAAAACTGTCATCCTATCCCATCCAGCCTATTGTATGGTTGGGTGTGTATAACTGCATGTAGTGCTTGCGATAGCTGCTGAACTATTCTCTAGATTTCTTATCTTATTTGGATCAACCAATCTAGATTTTGCTGCTAGGTTTTTATGTTCAGCTAGTCTGACTGCCCCTGTTCTACTAGTTTGACCTATGTATTTGACCTGACAATCATTACAGGGTATTAGATAAACTAAATTGTTTTGTTTTAAAGGCTCTGCAGGATTATCCTTTAACCGACAAAGCTTATTTCTAATTGAGTTTGTGCTTGGTTTGAATGCCAGCCATTTTTATTCCTGCCTTGTTAAGAATTCTGCGTAAGGCCTCCGAGGTTCCTTCCTTGTATGGAATTACTACTGATGATTTAGATTCCTTATTATTGGTGTCGTCATTAATATTATTATTATTATCACTATTATTATTATTGTTATTATCACTATCGCTACTATCATTATTCATTTTATTTTTATATTTCCTTACATATTTCCTGACTAATTTATCCGGGTAATTATTAAGTTTCAAAGCTTCTTTTATGTGTATCAGTTCCTGTTTTAGATTTTCTTTGGTACTACTTAGTTTTTGTGCTCTGTCATTTAAACACTTCACCAATCCTACTTTTACTGACATAGGATGGGATGATCGGAAGTCTAAAAAATTCTACTACCCCAATGACGACAAATAGGAGAGAGAACAAAGAAAACTATAAAACTCAAGTGTCAAAGTCCTGTGATTACAATTGATATGATTATGAACAGCAATAATGATGAATTGTGTTCGAAACAACTTGATCATCCAGTAAATACTAATGCTGTTTCTTCACTGTGTGACATATCTAACAAACTAATATGGAATTACTTACTACCACCACAGTGCCCAAGTTTTACACATATATTAATAAGCGATGCTAGTTTGTAGACGTTATCGTCCGCTTTCATCTCGATTAGCGCATATTTCCACACGGTCACACCATAACATATTGGCGACGAGTGCATAACACAGTCATTCCTTCAACCTGTGGTTTAAAAAACAACCATTTACTATCCTTCTCCTTTAAAACTAAATGACAGAGAGGTGAAGCAGTTCAATTTACCAAACTACTCTATGTATCATACAAAGGTATACAAAATAGACAAGAACACAAAAAAAGGATTTAAAAGTACAATATACCAAGCAGGACTGTGACGGAGGGAGAAGAGAAGGAATAGAGTAACACGTGAAACTGCTAGGTATTTTTTATTGAATATGATAGATCACAAAGAAAAACAGAAAGATTGAGAGGCGAAGAAATATTTACTTTTCAATTAGATCCTCCCTCATCTCACTCTGGCTCTATTCTGTCTGGATTCAACATAGAACTTGCCATCGAAGTGCAGCAATTCCAGTTGCCACGTTCCAAAGAGCACACAAAGGTAGACAAGAAGATGGATGAGTGAAGAGAATCAATCAATAGAGTTTTGACAAGTATAAGAGTGAAACAGAATGAGTAATGGTAGAAAGGAATATGAAATTTATACAGAGACTGAATACATCTGCGTAAGCCATTGACAACGATTTTGAGCCATGTCACCTATTGTCTGTCTCCAGCCATTGATTCTTAGAGTCCCGAGGGCGGGCCCCAACCCGGAAGTCTGCATCTCCCTCCCTACCTGACTGACTCAGTTTAACTGTCAAGGATTTCATGGATTGATTGATGAGGCCATGTTTTTGTTTGGCATGGCACCACTTACTCTTTTCCAACCTGCACCTATATATCAGCTAGTAATGCCCGTCGGGGGAGGCTCTACTCTACTCTAGTATACACGTATACACGCATTTTTTTATTACAATACACAACAACTACAAACAATTTACCAATCATCATCAAGTGGCACTGATATGCGAGTTTGTTTGTTAACAATAATTAGTCAGTCAGTCAGTGTCAACATGTCAAACAGGCGGCAAGGGGTGATAATTAACGAAGAAAATCAATGCACACACACAATCAGAAAGGTAGAAATGGTCACATACAACACGTGGATTGATTGCATGATGCATAATTTTGGGAAAAAATGAATAAGGAATTAATTAAGGAATAAATGTGTGCACAGGTTGATTACGTCACAGATTGTTGACGAAAATAAAACGATTTGGGCAATGATAATTTGTAAATTAAGGATGAAGTGGTCATAAGAATAAAATAGTTATTACAAGGATAACACGTAATTAAGAACACAATATTCAGCGAAGAGACTCTTTTCAACGCCTCCATGTACATCTATCAGTTCACCTACTGTTGTGGAGCACGGTACATTGGCCGTAGTCAGAGGACGCCTTCCACACGGTTACGAGAACATATTCCAACAGCATGGCTTTACAAGGGAGAAAGGAAGTGTGTGTGCGAAGCCCTATTCTGGAACACCTGATTAACTCCTGTC